>JAPTGZ010000001.1:31091406-31109831 GCA_029814645.1 Fowleria isostigma | reverse complement strand
AATTTATTATGTACAGAGAAATTACCCTTATTTCTATTCTATTCTATTCTATTCTATTCTATTCTATTCTATTCTATATGTTAATTTACATAGAGAAATATTCAAAGCAAAATATACATAAAGACATTTTCATAGAGAAATGTACATCAAGACATTTGTTGTAAAACATTATGTGTACACAATATACATAATTTTATACAGTAATTCACCCCCAATATACACCCCTAGTAACCCAATAAGGAGTGAGAAGAAGCATAGCTTATTTACTCCCACCCCAGTTTCACCCTTAAAAAAAAACAAAAGAAAAAAACCCCAACATATTTTGCAGTTAGTGCACCACTGAAGAATGATGTTCAGACCTTAATGAGTGGTGTATTTCTTGCTTTACATTTTCAACGTTGAGTCAGTTCACTGTGAGCAGGATGAGAGTCAGTTGTAGCTCAATTAGCTTTCAAGACAATGCACGGCTGTTGTTATATGGGCTTCTGGGGGTTGGAGTGAATCAAACCTGTGAGTTATGAGGCAGTTATCTCCAACCATTAGGCCCCCCCGGTGCTAGCAGTCACTCTCTTGCAGTGGAGTCTCACTTGTTGACTGAATCTCGTTTTCTCAGTATCTCGCCCTCTCCCTCTTTTCCCATTTTCCCTCTGTAGCACTTACACTCTCTTATCTTTCTCACTCAGTCTGAATCACTGATTGCAAAATTGAAAATGGTTTTAATTCTAGCAGGGTTTTTTTTTTTTTTTAAATCCTGCTTTGCACTCACTGTTTCTTGCAATTAATTCAGTTCCTCAGAGAGATGTGCTGACTGTCTCTGTGCTGTTGATTTGTGTGTTGTTGCAGGATGAGAAGTCCACGTTCTTCCAGTTCGGTGCAGCTCTGCAGCAGGAGGCCCTGCTCATGCTCGCCATCATGGAGGAGTATGACTGGCACGTTTTTTCTATTGTCACTTCCAAGTTTCCGGGGTACCAGGACTTTATCAGCACGTTGAAAATAACTGTGGATCACAGGTAATGAGCACCCACACTTATAAACACCTGAGCATCAGAACTAGTGCAGCAAATGCATCCCCCCTCTGCTCTTAAACTGAGTAAAGTTATGTTTTGCTAAGCCTCTCTATCTCCATAAAACATCTGCAATCAGGCAGCTATATTAACCATAAGGACCCAGTGTGACATTTGTGGCACTTTGCAAATACATTTTTCTCTATATTTAACTTATGTGATTTATCACCATTAATTATAATATTATCGTCTGTATTTTTTTTTCAATGAAAATCAGGTATTTTCCAACATTTAATTAACTAATCATGTAGATGTTCATAAAAGTTAAAGTAAAATCAGGGTTATTTGATCAAAAACAGAAAACTGAAAAAAAAAAAGACTTTTCCAGTTAAATCTCTCATTAATTGAACATAAACACAGTGTGTCCATTCACAGTCATTGATCCAACTCCATGGGTTTCTAGTGAATCAGTGTTGTAGAAGATGACTGTGTTTCCATGGTAACCACAGAGCCTCTGAACATCCAAATGGGTCATATCTGATGACCATGAAAAGATGAATCACTCTATTTTACACCAATTATTTACATGTATTAGTGGATCAACAGGGCTTAAACAGTTTGTCAGTAGATGATTTTGGTAGATGGTGAATGTTTGGGTCTTTATAGGTTAACCCTCAAAGACTGAAAACAACCGCTGGAATGAAAAAGCATCTATTGATTTAAAGCACATGTGTCAAAGAATATGGCTCAGGGTCCAAAGCTGGCCTACCAAATGGACCCTGGGATGAATTTGTAAAAAGCAAAAATTATCTCGACAATGCTAACAATCAGGATATTAAAATCATTTTAGGTCAATTCAATCTAAAGTGGGTCAGACCAGTGACATACTACCATAATTACCTATAAATAATGAAAACCGCAAATTTTCCGCTTTGTTTTGATATAAAAAGTAAAATTACACAAAAATGTTAATATATGTAGACTAGTCTTTTCAAAAAATGTGAATAACCTGAACAAATATGAACATGAAATGTCTTGAGAGAAGTATGTGTAATTTTAACAAGGTTCTACTGTTACTAAATGTTTCATGTATTTGTAGATCCACTGTGATCTGAGTTGTGATGCACATGTATAAATGATAAACTATGACATAATATTGTTAAAATTGCACTTAGTTTTGTAAAGCACTGTGAATAACCCTGTATATGAATTGTGCTATACAAATAAACTTGCCTTGCCTTAAAAAATTTCAGGTTGTTAATATTTTTATCCATGTTATGTTCAAGCACAGAACCTATACATAAACATTTTCATTATGGAATTTTACTTTTGTCACTCAAAAACATAGAGAAAACTTTGGAATTGACATTATTTATAAGTTTGTATCCTGTTATTTATATTATTTTACTGGTACTGCCCACTTTCTGTTATATTAGGCTGTATGTGGACTCCAAATTCCAAACTAAAATGAGTTTGACACCCCTGATCTAAAGTGTTTAATAACTTTTGAGCCACTAAATCTATCAATACATGTAAATAATTCAGATAAAAGGCAGTTTCTTAGCTTTTCAGCAGTATCAGATGTGGCTCCGTCGTGAATATGGAAATACTGTCATGTTCTGCAACACTGATTCACCAGACACACCAAATGACACTGGGTGTAAATGCTTGTTTTTATTTTTAGTAAATTATATGTTTTGCTGAAAGTTTCAATTTTGCTTCAGTTTTCTTGGTTGTTTAAATTTCTTTGTGGTGTTTGTAAACCTATATAATCACTAAATTATATATAGAAAAACACCTGCTTTTCAGAGAATAATTCGACACACAAAGGACTGAATATCTATGTTGATCACAGCCCTGCAAAAACAATATAGCTAAATGGGATCCAGTACTTTTTGCATATTTCTGTAGTGGTGACCATAATCTTATTTCTGGATGTCACACAGCATCAAATGAAAAAAGGTATAAAATAAATCTGACCAACTATAGGAATGTGGCAAACAATCCATATTTTCATGCAATTATACACTGATGGAAATGTAATTATGAATATTGTATGGTTTCTGCAATTAGATCCTTCTCAGTTGCAAACACTGAACATTTTACACAAAGTATATAAAAAAATCATAAGAAATGAGATAAAGCAGTCTTTATTATGAGTATAAAACATGTCACTTTTGTCCCTCATAAATTTTTCCCACAACAAATATTGGAGAAAATATGTTACTCTTGAGTTTTGGATCCAGGACAAACTGGCAACGATGTTTGAGTGAAGGAGAAATGACACAGAGAGGCTGAAAATTAAGGATTTTTATCTCCTTGTGTTATTTATTACCAAGACTTAGTCATAAACCAAACCAAACCAGGTGCAGAAATGAGTCAGATTAGAAATGAGGGAAGTTACATGGATTTGTATACAGGTACTGAACAAAGAGTCACAGATCAAGAGCAGGCAGAGTAAAAATACAGATGACACATAAGCTGAGACACAACTGAGTCCTTCAACATGTGGTCTTTAAAACAAAGACTGATCGGACTCACCAACATTAGTGTCAACACTAATAAATTACAGGTGCCATAAGGAAATGACGTTTCTTCATAATGTTTGAGTTGAATGATGGACTTGAGTTGAATTCAGCTCTATCCATGCATATTCCAAACATGAAATGGCCTTTCTGTCCTTGGAGCACTCTTCCTTTTTAGATCCCATCCATTTACATTAATGCTAATGCCTGGTTCTTGACTTTTTCTAAGACATTAGGCAAGACAAGCCAAGTTTATTTATACAGCATCATTCATATACAGGGTAACTCAAAGTGCTTTTCAAAGGCATTAAAAATCACAGAAAAAAATGCAAGACATTGAAATTATATTAAAATCAAAAAAGGGAAAACAGAAATTAAAATTAGCAGAGATAAAACATGATTGTAAAATGCATTCACATAATAAAAAAAGAAATGAATTATATTAATCATACATTAAAATCAACATTAAAATTAAAATAAAGTAAAACAAAACATTAAAATCATAGAAGTGCATTTAAAAGACAAGAATAAAAAAAAATGTTTACTCATAAGCACATGAAAAGTGGAAGGTTTTTAACCTAAAAATGTTCACATTTGTTTGCAGTTCAGTTAGTAGCTTGTTCCAGTTGTGTGCAGCATAATAGCTAAAAGCTGCAGAGCTGGCTCTTCCCAATGTGGAGCCCAAGGCGAAATTTTATATGTGCCCCCCTCTGTCTGTGATATAAATACGCTCACTAAAGAAATCTAATAGCATTATTTTTACCATTGCCTTTAATCTATAAGATAACATGTAAACCCATTCCCATGCTTACCAAATTACAAATAAATACCAAAAAATCTAACACTCAATATAAATACCCTCACCACAATAATATTACCACAAAAATATTCATGTTAACACCTTTGTCTGTCCTTTGTTTTGTAAATGTAAACTTGAAATGGACGTCTGTGAACCAACTCCCTTAATCCCTGATCAAATACAAATTTGTACTTGATCAGCTAGACAAGATGGAGGGGCTTATTGGTATTATCATTTGTATAATATTAATCTGATATTGCTTTCTATTTTAAGAGTTAATAGTACTAACTAGCTTTAATATAATATATTGAAGGTGACTTCCTTTTATGGCGCCCCCTGGAGGCCACAGCATTTGCCTATATTGCCTGATGAGCAAGAAATGTGTTTTTAAGTAGATTTTTTTTTGTCCTCTGGAGGAGAATTTCCCATCTTTCAAAGTTTGGACTCTCATTTTAATACTTACCCTGAGGCCCATGCACATACACACACACACACACACACACACACACACACACACACACATACACAGACACACACAGACACACACACAGACACACAATGACACACTGTTTTCATCCTTAACCTTTATTTACAGCAGCTGACAAGATTAAGTACCTTGTATCTTTTAATGGTCCATTGTTACAGCTTTGTGCGCTGGGACCTGCAGAGTGTGGTGACTCTAGACGCTGTTGATGGTGACCCAAACTCTAAATCACACATTGCCCTCAAGAGGATCCAGAGTCCTGTTATACTACTGTACTGCTCCAAGGATGAGGCTTTGTGAGTGTTTGTCATTTTCTTATGTTGTTTCTTCCTATTTGTCATACACTGCCACGTTTCAGTAGTGAACACAGCTGTCCTCTCTGACAGGTATATACTAGAGGAAGCTCGGTCCCTGGGTCTGATTGGAGCCGGTTACATCTGGATCGTGTCCAGCCTCACCACTGGCAACCCAGACTTTACCCCCGAGGTAGTCCCATATGTAGTAACAGGTGGCCACTTTTGAGTGGTGTGACAAGACAAGCCGTGCTTTCCATTCCAGGCTGTTGCAGGTCATCTGCCATCTCCCCTGTTCTTCTCTTCTCCTGTTATATCAGCAGCTTATAACAAATACCGCAGTTAAAGTCAAAGGCAGTCTGGAAATATAGCAATACTTTATTACATCACATATTTCATTCTAGTCTAGAGAAATCACAGCAATCACTTTCTACACTGAGATGTTTACATTTTCACACTAAACCATTATCTCTGTCTCCAAGTAGGATGTTTGACAGCATTACGCACATTGTCTTTTCAAAATGTACAACAGCAAGGTAGCTATTATCATAAATATGTGTATAAATAATCCCAGTATAATCAGCTCAAACGTTCCTGCACATTAAATATGGAAACATATCCATTGTTTGCTTATTTTTTTTCTCAAAAGCCTCTTCTTGTCTATCATTCTCCTATTCTTATCATTTTTACCTGTGTTGGATTTTTTTTTTTTGCCTATTTAAACAAATGTCTGATTCTACAGTTAGTGGCAAATTAAAATGTGAAAACAAAGTATAATAGGGTAGACTGACAGACTAGCGTGCCAGAGTTTTTGATGTTTGCTCAGTCTGGTTTATGGAGATAAAGTTTGTGTGCTTTTTAGTTTGTCAAAATATGTTTATTTTGACAGTTTGAGGTGCAGGCAACACCTGAATGAACAATTTCCTTTGTGGACTGCTTACTCTATTTAATACCTAGGCATGAATTATTTCAGGAAGGTACAGAGACCCAATAAATCATCTGTTTGACACCTTTCGAACAATGCATATGGATGTGTAAAATTGGGGGGCAGGAAGTCAAATTGAAATTAGATTGAATCTTAACACACCGTGTGCAACCTTCTCTCAGATTTCCTCAACTTTTCACTCAGATGTTTCCCCTGGGTATGATCTCCGTATCCTATGACGACTGGGAGTACCCGCTGGACACACGGGTGAGGGACGGGGTGGGCATCATTGCATCTGCTGCGACGTCCATGCTGAGGGAGAAGGGGGAGCTACCAGAAGCCCAGAGCAGCTGCTACAGCACGGCATCAGACAGGAGCCCAGGGAAGCTCCCACCTAGTGCCCTACGCAGGTGTGTATGTGCATGTGTGCAGGTGTAAGAGGATCAAGGTCTAGGGACTTGCATAACTCTGTTTGTCTTTGTAGCCGTGTGTTCAACAGCCTTACATAACATTTTTAATGCACTAATGAGAGGGGTATGAGGCAGAAGGGAAGCAGAGATGACAGCCACATTAAAACACACTGATATCTAATGACATTAACACTATTAGCTGTTGTGTACATGGCTGCTCGATTGTATAAAGTCATGGCGTAGTAACCTGACAAAGAGCTGAACTTACTGAGGGCAGACCTCCATGTCACTGCTGCCCTCTGTTAACTAGAGCCAAATGTGGATCCACCATGTGTGCGCATTTGTGTTTCAGTGTGCGCTGCTTCCTTCGCATGAGTGGACCCACTGTCATTAAGTCTGGATTAAAGCAGATTTTACTCGCTTTGTTCTCTCTTTTTTTTCTTGTTGCATACTTCTGTGGGTGGCACATACCGTTTGTGTTGGTAGGTGTGTGCGTGAACATGTGCGCATGTGTACATATGTGTACCAGTGTGCACTCTCCTCTGAAGTCTCTTTGATAAAGTTTCAGTGACATTTTTCCAATTAGAGAGGACAAATGGACACACAGACACGTTTATATCCTCTGAATACATACATAGGACCTTTTAAAGGTTAAATACAGATGTGCTCATAAGTTTACATACCCTGACAGAATGCACATGGATGTTCCAACATGACAATGACCCCAAACACAAGGCCAAGTCGACTTGTCATTGGCTGCAGCAGAATAAAGTGAATGTTCTGGAATGTCCGTCTCAGTCTCCCGACCTCAATATTATTGATCCACTTTGGGGAGGTCTCAAACATGCAGTTCATATAAGGAAACCCAAAATCTTAAAGGAACTGAAGGTGTTTTACCAAGAAGAATGGGCAGCTTTACCATCTGAGAAACTAAAGTGTCTTATCCACAACCACCAAAAAGACTTGAAGCTGTCATTAATATTAACTCTTTCCCCCATGAAGATGACATTCGCCGACCCCCCCCATACCCTTAACTCTTTCCCCCTTGGAGTCCTACCAGGAACATTTGGTTTTTCTGGTGTGTTGTTTCTTTTCCAGTGGCTGGAAGTCGTCACTACTTTGGCAAACTTTGGGAAAAAACTGTGAATTTTAAAATTTATTTTGCAAATAAAAGAATTAAACAAAAATGAAACAAAATTTAAAAGAATTTAAAAAAATTTAGCTATTAAAAAAAAAAAATTAAAAAAAAAAAGTAAATTAAAAACAATTAAAAAAAAATTTTAAAAAGAAAAAAGAAAGAAAGAATGAAAAAATTAAGGAAAAAATAAAAAAAAAAGTTTCATGTAATCCTATTGGTTGTCCTAGTATGGGTTGTGGTCACATCCACATATCACAGCATCTGTTACATTTGAAAAAACAGAACCTGTTCTAATGGTCATCAAATTATGCATTAAGGGTGTGGGGCTGGGGTCGTCGTCAAATATCATCTTTATGGGGAAAAAGTTAAAGGGGCGGGGCCAATACGGAGAATTAAAAACTACGAAATGTAAACTTTGGATCAGGGTCATTTGGATAGTTTCTGTTGTCAGTTTGTTTTAAAAAGAGCAAAGACATTTGTTTGATAATAAACGGCTTCACCCAACCACTAACCACAAGTGAAAGAAAAGCTTTTGTATTATCATTTATATTCTATAAAAAAATGGTCAAAAAAACACAAACTCTGCTAGGGTAGGTAAACTTATGAGTAAAACTGTGTGTAAGATAGTGTTCATATTAAGTTTTTGTTGGAGTCTGTTTTGTGCTCTGAGTCGCACGTGTGTTGATGGTAGTTATCTTTATCCCCTCCTGTCAGTTCTCCAGTTGTAGCTCCTTTTACATCCTCACCCTCGTTCCTTGTCCTTCACATAAGAGGTCTGATCGGAGGAGTCTAGGTGAGGACCCGAGGAGAAAGGAGCTGAGGAACCAGGTGTTTTAACAAAATGAGACATCTTCACCTTTAGGCTGTTTAAATAGGTGTTGGATAAATGTGGAACAGCTGCATCATCAGTCTGTTGTTTGCTTACAGTCTACAGCTGTATTTTATGATCTGTCAGATGAGTGTTCATGGGAACTTTTGACTAAATCATAATTCAGTTCATAATTTGTCTGTGATGAATCTTTTTTTTTTTATTATTATTATTTAAAGCAGGGTACACACATCAGGATTTTCTAAATCAGAAGAGATTTTTACCCTTTGGCCCAGGGGTATTGTAATCAAATGGATCATCAGTCCATCTGTCTGTGTGTCCATTCAACAACATAATCGCATTATCTGAAGAATGCATTGAGATACCTGCACTAACTTGATACTGTGGATGCATCTCAGCATGGAGTAGAAGCCTATTGAAAATAGGTGACCTTGACCCACTTTTTCAAGGTCAAATGGCTTTGCGTAGCTATACTATCCGAGTGCTTTATAATATAAATTCAGTCATGGAAAAACTTATTACACCATCAAAAGTCATCAGAAGCAATGGTTATGCAATCAAGTACTAACTCCTGTGTGTATCACGTGACAAAAACAGACAGAAAAGAAAACATGGAATGAATAAAAGCACTGTTTTTGTCAGTACAATGACATAGCTATTGATGTATGAACTTATGAGATTTTGGTTATTATCAAAAAAAAATCATGAAAAATGACTAGATATCAGCTCTTAAATTAAACTCTTATGAGATATTTTTGTTGTTATTACCAAATGTACCTTTAGTTGTACCAGGCATTAAAATAAACAAGAAATTGAAGAAAACATCGGGTGGTCTAATACTTTTTTTCATGACTATATGTTTGTAATAAGTTTTACACAATGACAATCTAATCCAAATTATAGGGCAGTAACTTTCAACAGAATCTTACACTATATTTGGTCGAGGGGTATTAAAAGTGTACAGCACGTTATGTTTTATCTGTTCCAGACCCCACATGGAGATTAAAAAAAAAAGGCATTGACCAATTTTGATGGTACAGGTTGTGGTGTGCTCCGATAATCTCAACACAGCACACCACACATATAACGATTCCGTCCCACCACCGATCTAGAATCTAGTCCTCAAAGACAGAGATCTCGCATGATCAAATGTGATCTATCATAAATGAGCACACACACTCACATATGTTCGTACACTCTTTGCAAGTTTTTTTTTGTTTTGTTTTGTTTTTACCTGTTTATGATGGGTTATTTTTGATATAATAGTTGATGAAACAAAATATGCCGACTTTGTCCTTTAGGGAGCATTGTATTTTTTCTGGCTGCAAGTGCTCGATAACATCATTGAGCAAAGCTAGATAAGCTGGAAGGTTTTTATGTTTCCAGTTGAGCAAAATTAACCTTCTTGTCATTAGTGTCACATCTTTCTCCCAATTTGTGCATTTTTTTTTTTTACAATTTTTTTGAAAACTCTTTGAAAAGATTGAAAGTTAAGACTCAAAATGAATTCGGTGGGTCGACAGGATATCAGTGAAAAGGAGGGGCAAAGTGTTGTGCAACCATGCAACCATGCATAGGAGTATTAGTACACTCACAGAAATATTTAGGCCTAATTCATAAGATTTTTGTATTTCAATTGCATATAAAATTTCCATCCATTTGAATTAGATTGAACATAAACAGGCCAATAAACGTTATGCTATGTAAATGAAACAATTGAGAATGATGCTTATGTAATAATACCAATAAACCCAATGTGTTTGAATAGACAGTAACAAATTTACGTATTCATCACTGATAAATCCAATTTGTTTCAAATACTTAAGAATGAGTTTATATATTCAATATAAATTAGTCCAACTTATTTGAAATGCATAAAAAAAGATTAATGTGTGTAACCCCATTGAAATAAAATGTATAAAGTTTATGTACTTGAAATTATACACCCAATGCATTTTACACTTTCAACCAGATATGGTGTAATATTTTTCAATCCTGTATCTACATTAGTATCTACAACTGGGGTTCCCACAGTGGAGGGATATTGGGAGATACAAGGTGGGTGGGATATGCTTTTACTTTGAAAGAGTTAAGAATTCTTTACAAAGGCATGAACAAGAGCTTGATTTTGACAAACAGGTTTGGCATTGTTGGGCTTACATTAACGTGAACAAACATTAACATAACCCCCCCCCCAATCCCTGCACATAAAACAGAGCACAAATAAAATGTCAAGTACCCACAATGCAATGCAGTAAATATGGATGTACAGAAATCTTTATGTAAACCTAATGTAAACCATTCTCTTAAATTGTAACTAAATGAATCTTGGTTGATCCACAGATCATCATATTTAAACTATATTTCTATGTTCATACTTAAAAATAACCTATGCCATTATTCATTCTTCTGACTGTACGCTCTGTGTACTTTTTCACTTGTTTGTCATCTAAGTTCAACACTGAATAAGTAAGTAGATAATTTTTTAAAGCACAGGTGTGTTTTTCCATGAGAATCCCTCCAACAAAGCCTCACTTCTGCTCCTCTTCAGTGGCACCTTTACATCAGACGTGGCATCTACTAGCACCAACAAATAAGCAAAACACAGACTCCAACACAGACTTACTAAAACACTCAGACATGCATTTATCATCCATCCAAATACATCCAAGAACAGATGCAAAGCTTGCACAGGGGAAAAATGCCCATTTCTTATGAAGAACAAAACTAATTTTCTCCATATCATTTTGTTAATTCTTAAACTGGATGTACAAATATCTAATCCTTCCAAGATATTCACTCAGTCACTGTGCCAATGAAGTTTCATGAAGAGTGATGTATTCATTCACACATTCAGAAACATATAAACCCTTTGACCCCCTGGTAGTGTGACCATGGTCATAGGCAGGGGCAGTTGCAGGTAGCTGGCTTGGGTGCCTCCACCCCTTCATCTCATTTAGGGAAAACAAAAAAAAATGTATATTTATTTTTTGAAAAAGGAAAAAAAAAAAAAGCCACTTCACACTGGACAGACTCTCCAAAATGGTCTGAGAGTGGTCCAACTGTGGAGTGGACTTGTCTCTAAAACAAATAAACAAAAAGTTGAAGGAAGGAAAAAAAAAAAAAAAAAAAGAAAGAGAGAGGGAGAGAGGGGGGAAGGAGGAATAGCCCTTGGCCGGCCTGGTCCATGGGTGGTGGTCAATGGCAGAACAAGTCAGTACTGGGCCGGGGCCGTGCTCAAGACCATGCCCTTTAAACTCATTAAAGGTTGTGATTACATCGCTTCACAACATACACATGCCCACAACAGCGGGGCTTATAAGCATTACTACATTTTTGACACACAGTCAAAGAATTCGATTGTAAGGGTTCAGCACCACGGACAGCAACAACAAAGACATTAGGCTCCCTGGCCCCTAACAATACAACACACCACTGATAGTAGGGAGAATGATTAATTGATTTAAAATCTAAATCCAATGTTTTAATTAGGATGATTTTTAAACTGGGGTAACTGTCAAATTGAGTTCATCACTTTCTGTCTCCACACCGCACGTCTCTGCACGTCCACCTCCGCCTTCCGGGCTACCATAGGCTCTTTCTCCTAACTGTGACAGCCGTTTTCCACAAAATTCCATGTAATGAACAGGGCTTAAATCTGTGATGGCATCACAGAACTGCAGAGTCGGATTCCGCACAGCAGAGCGCCGGGTCATAACCGGGCTTCAGTGCTCAAAAGCTGGCGAGTCCTGGATGATCCACGTTTGATGCGCAGCCATCCGCTACTCGTGTCTGCCTATGATTCTCTTCATAATCACTCATCTGGTCCATACATGTATGACTGATGCCTGTCACTGACTTAGATTGGTGGCCCATCACAAAACCACCTGCGACTTGTGTGAGTGTCATAAGGTTCGGTAGAGTGCATCCATCCAAAATGAATTGAGCCATTTTCAAGTAGCTACCATTCCCACATGATTGATCCTAAAATTATTCCGAAGTAAGACAAATGTGCGGCCCCACCCAAAGATTATATATGTGACACATCATAACAATATCTTATACGATTCACAGATTTCGTACAAGTTGCAAAAATCACACCGAATCTGTCCATCTGCAATGAATGAGGCTATATTCAAATGGCTACCATTCACACACGGCTGATCCTAAAATTATATGTCAATACAAAAAATGTTTGGCGTGGCCCAAAAAATTTTATATCTCATGTCATAATGATATCTTGCATGGTTTTTACACACAAACACAAGAAAAAATGCGCAAAAATCATCCACTTACAATAGTGATAAAAAAAATTTGACTTTTTTCCACCCTTTTTTTTGTTTGCCCTCACACCCTCCTCTTCCTCACTTTCATTCACCCTCCCTCTTCCCTTTTTTATTCTATCACCCCTAATCAGTCCATACTGTTTAATTACTCTTTACATTTATTATGTTTTTCATTGTAATATGATGCTGCCGTTGTTGTCGTTTGTCATTATTATTACAATTTTTTCTTTTTTTGTTGTTTGTTATTGCTTGTTATGTGTTGATGTTGTTGTTTTTTTGTTCGTTTCCACTGTGTCTTGTTAACTGTATCACTAATTTTTCTTTTTTTTAATCTTAAGCTGGAAATACAAATATCTAATCCTTCTAAGATATTCACTCAATCACTGTACCGATGAAGTTTCAATGAAGAGTGATGTATTCATTCACACATTCAGAAACATATACACAGTTAACCGAAAGCATAAAGGTCAGCTTATAGGCTTTCCACATCTTTGATAACATAACAAGCAGTCTCATTAGAATGAGATCTGTATCATAATTTTCACTATTATGGCTTTATTATTCCATTTTTCTTTCTTATTAGCTCATGATGGTATATATCAAAGCATATATAATGCTGCAGTTGCTGACAGGTTGATCCAATATTACTCAGCCCTTAATAGAAGCTCAAACTGCTTTGGAAACAGTCTTTTTCTTTCTGTCAGAGGTACCTCATTTGTCTCACTAAGTTATTAGATCGAATTTGCATATTTGTCAAAACAACTGCAGCCAATTTTTGTGATAATAAACTGACAGGTTGGATTTCCCCTACCCTGATTTGGAAGTGGTGAGGCTGTGATCAGAATTCTGCATACATTAGTCTAGATACAATCTTGCCGCAGTGTGCATATAAACAACGTGAGGTGGAGAGGAATAGGACAACATAATCTGGCATTTAAAAGACATTATCAATTTGGCTGGATTCCCTGTCATTCTTGCCTGACAGGAATTAATACCTACGACTGTATTCAGCATATTTGGTTTTCCGAAATGGTATGAGTTTTTATTGAAGTCTGTCCTTGTAGTAAATTTCAAAAGGTTATTCTTTTTGATGGAAGCAGTGTACCATGCAAACCCCTAAGCTGTCACTTTTTTTTTGTCTTGTTTTGAAAAAGATGCTTCCTGCCATAACACAGACTTTTGGAAGAGTCAACCTTCCTTCTTTATTCATACCTTTAAAAAAAAAAGTGCTCACACAATAGCCTTCAATAATAGAAAAATGTCACAGATAGGGGACTTTTATCTGTGCGAGGAAGGAGTTTACACTAGCACTAGTATTCTTCTCTCAGTGTCGCAGATACTTCAACCGCATTTGAATTTCTAACTGATTTTTTTTATACCGCAATTTAGAATCTTAAAAAAACATCACATGGGATCACATCACAAATAACATGAATATACATGTGGATATGAATATGAATACACAAACCCGCTATTTTACATGCCTTTAAAACACACCAGCCTCATCCCTTTACATCAGAAATATTTTTTACAAAAAAAGTAACAAACCTGAAATAGGAGGAGACAGCAGTTTCCCATAATAGACGGTAACACTGTTTCCGCTATATGTACTCAGCCGTGGCAATGCACTGTGACAAGGGCATCACCTGCTGCACAAGGAAGATTTTTCAAACATAAAAATATATATTCGTCCTGACATCTCTCTTTTAATCAAAAGCTTCGTAATCTGTACCAACAATGGCTGCTTCGGTTATATTTAGAACGGGACATGTCTGTGTTTTGTGTAACAGTGTTGGTTTATATTCAATTATTTGTGTTTGCTGAGTGAGGATATACCCACAGTAGAGCCGTTTGGTGTTTCTGCAGAGACTGCATGCAAGGGAAGCAGGGACCTTTTATTTACTCTTTACCCAGTGTGTGTGTGTGTGTGTGTGTGTGTACAGACCCGCTTTGAAAGAGCACAGGCCTGTTTCCAAGTCTTTGTAAAAACAGATGATTAATGTACCTCTCTATAATCCACTGTCCAACAACAATATGTATACCAGTGTCGGCTCTAATACCTCTCCCACAGATGAGACACCATAAAATCCCACCTGTTTGATTTCTCATGTAATTATCATAGTTTTCACCTGCAGGGCACGCACGAAACAGGATTCAAATTATTCTCTTTATGCTTCCTGACTTCCTGTCGCAATATTTGAGTTTATGCATGACTCTCACATGGCCATGTGCCCTGCTTATAAAAATAGACAGTGTTTTTGTTGCCTTTTTTTTTTTTACTTATGGTTTTATAATAAAGATATGATTACAACAGGCATCTTTTTACTGCATCCATCAATGTGAGGGTACCATGTTACAATAGGGCTACCCATTAAAAGGATGTTTAGCTGTGTTAGTTTATTAATTACATTAACGTCAGAACATCTACTAGGTCACTTTAGTCCAGAGATGTCAAGTAACGAAGTACAAATACTTTGTTACCTTATTTAAGTAGAACTTTTAGTTATCTATACTTTCCTGGAGGAAATTTTTGGTATTTTTCAGCAAACTTTTTACTTTTACTACTTACATTTTCACTCAGTTATCTTTACTTTCTACTCCTTACATTTTAAAAATGGCCTTGTTACTCCTATTTTAATCTGGCCTGTCATCATTCAAATAAAAAACTATCCAGATTAATCACATCATCCTTGTAGAATGAATCTGATTGTGGTTGGATGAGAAGTATAAACACCATTCTGACACCCTATTGGTTTGTACGTGATCCCATTACACCTGACTTTTTGCACCATTTCAATACTTATATTCAACTCCTATCTTTGGCTCCATGAAACACATTTTAATGCTCTGTAGTACACATATATGGCTCTTTAATACATTTGCATTGGACTCAAATGTGTTCATTTTTAATGGGCATATATGCAGCTGAAACAGGTAGACTAGTGCATCCCATATTTTTCAACATGAACATTTTAATATTACATTATAGTTATTATGGCCTTTAGATAAATGTTTTTTGGGGAGGTGGGGTAGTGCACCATAAGCCCCTGTGGCACCGCCTAAGCTTTTGTCCAAATGGTGGCATTACATTACTTAAATGCAACAGTTATGTAGGATTTTTCTTTAAACACCATGAATGCTATTTTACAGCATCAAATATGCATATATGCTACTGAGGGATTCCGATGTTTAGCTTCACATAGGTGTTTATCAGTTTCTGTTTGCTATTAGGCTACATCATCAACATAATGAAAGATTTATTTTTAATGAATCTATTGCATTAAAACCCTGATCTTGCTACTAATCTATTATTCAATAATGTAAACCATTTCCTACACTGTACCGTTAAAGCTCTGGTTACTGTTGGAAGCTGCCATACTTACATAAGGCTAATAAAAGGTTTGAGTAATGTAAGTTAATAGTTGGTAAATTTTAGTAATATTTTAAGAAATATCAAAAGATCCTGACAGGTATCAATATTGGCTAGTGAGGAAGACAACATGAGCTCAGTATTCATTGATTATAACCTAACTATAAAACATTGATGAATTCTTTGTCAAGGTAGACATTTTGTAAAGTGTGTATAAATTTAAAAAAAATAATAAAATAAAACAGCACATTCATATGCGAAGAAAATCATTCTCTACAAAAATTAAAATGGACTGACATGCCAAATTCATACATATTTGTAAATTGGATACAATGCCGTTTGCCTTTTGCTGTATTCTATTTAAATATTTCAGTCTTATAGCATCATCCTATGACCATGTTTGACAAAATGTCAAAATGAATCAAACCATTCCTAATAAAACATAACACAAGGCATTGAGGAGAAAGTGTTGTCTGTTCTGGGCAGCTGCTGTCCCTTGTGTGATTTGGTCTTTTTAGTAAACTTGCTTCGACAGCCCTGCCTTCCTCCAGTGGGAATTTATGCTATTATCCCGGTCTTAACGCTCCCAACATGCTCACTTCCTGAAAATTGTTTTACTGGAGAGTATATTCTTAATCCCATATCGCTTGTGATGCTGCTTCATTTCCTCCTCTCTGCTGCTTCACTTTAGCACAATGTGTAAATGTTTCAGCAACAGATCTGTTTGCGTATGCAGGATAACTGTAGTGAATAAGAGAGTGAGGGCAGTCGTATTGCACCAGTGACTTGTCTTTCAGGCGTATATCTGTGGAGAAATCAATGCAGAATGTTGATGGGAGAGATATGTGGCCTCTGACTCCTCCACCTACACACAAATAGATGCACACAAACACTGAGGCGGGCATGCACACACCAGTGGGTGAACACAGCATTGATTTGAAGAGGATACTCTTGCAGTGATTACAGAGTGCTTAACTTGTTATTTCAAACATATCTGCTCTTGTGCATAAATACTCGCAAACACTCAAACAGATGCAAAACAAAAGCAAATAACAGCTCTCTGCTCTCTTTTTTTTTCAGGCACATGATGCATGTGTGGAATGAGGGCCGAGATTTATCCTTTACACCAGATGGTTACCAGGCCAACCCGAAATTGGTTGTCATCGTCCTGAATAATGAAAGGAAGTGGGAGAAGGTAACAAATGAACACAGTGTTTGCACAAAGAAGCCAGGAAATTAAAAAGTCCAAACACTTTAATTAAGACGGGTGTTTTGATTATCTCCGCGTTTGCATATACACAGATGGGCCGCTGGGAAAACGGGACTTTGTCGTTGATGTTCCCTGTGTGGCCGAGGTATAACTCCTACGGAGATGAAGATGCCGATGAAAATCATCTCTCCATCGTCACCCTGGAGGAGAAACCCTTCGTCATTGTCGATAACGTGGACATCCTCACTGGCACCTGCATGAGGAACTCTGTGCCATGTCGCAAGCATGTCAAAGAGTAAGCTGACACAAACACTCATCATATATGTTGCATAACCTTCCTTTTACTTAAATGAAGTCAAGAGCCATTTTAAAAAATGCATGTTCAAATAAGAATCCCCCAAATTAAACATTTCTCTTCAGAATATTTAGCATTTATTTTATAAAATGACCCTCAAATTCATGCAAGTACTGGGTATATAAAAAATAAAATGCAAATATCTCAATACATTTGGGAATCATTCTAAAGGACAAACAGATTGGTGGATAAAGTAAAAATGAGTGGGTGTAGATCTTTGTGAGACTAAAGGAGACATGTTCAAATTATAAAGAAAAGAAAAAAAGATAATATATTTTCATTTAAAGGTAGGGTAGGAGATGTTTTCCTGGAATATTTTTTACTATATTGCTTAAAATCCCCTTCACACTCCGATTGCAACCAATTAATTAAATGCTCCAACACAAAAATACAAATTTTGGTCACCAGTGGAATAGGCAGGACTGAAAAAATCCCACCATCCAATCATTTTAACCAACCCATCAAAATGATTAAACAGTAAAATGTCTAACAAACTCAACTGCCATTTGGTCCCCCACCCCCCATGTACCCCTCTTCTTGCATGAATCGTGCGTTCAGAGCCAGCGAGGCTCTCGTTACAGAAGTTCTAACTAAATAAATAATGTATATAATACAGCTAAAAGTCAAACAAATCACACTTTCATTGATCAGTTACAGATTGATCTGATAGTGCCTGGCATAGTGGCAGCCCACTGGTGTATGAGTGGGTGAATGTGAAAATAGTATTGTAAAGCGCTTTGAGTACCATTAATGTGTAGAAAAGCGCTACAGACCATTTACCATTTACCATTTAGATT
>JAPTGZ010000001.1:31023859-31044822 GCA_029814645.1 Fowleria isostigma | reverse complement strand
CATGATACACACAGGAGTTAGTACTTGATTGCATAACCATTGCTTTTGATGACTTTTGATGGTCTAATAATTTTTCCGCAATTGTTGCTAATTATCATAATAGTGCTGTATTGCAGTGTAATATTGTACTTCATTTTTACATTTTATTTTATTTTGTGCACATGGAGATGTGATTATTCTGTGACATTTAGAATTAAACTGAGCATTGAGCTGATATGTCAGTGCAGTCATTGTGGAATGTAATCAGATTATTCCTTGTCAAAAATTGTGAGGTGTCATACAGTAATTTTTCTTTTTTTTAAATTAAGTTTAGAAAAATTGTGATAATAGAGGGAGGTGCTGTTGAACAAGGCTAATATTGAATGACATAAAACCAAAAGTTTGTTCAAATAGAAGGGCTTGAAATTTCAAAAACGGGACAAAAATTTTATATTTACATCCAAGTGGTGGACATTCTGATGAGCGTTGGTTCCAAGAGGCTTTTTTTTTTTGTACTGTGTCAAGGCGTAACCTCATGCAGGAGCCTCATTTTTATGTTTGTTTTTTTCTTTTTTTTTTTTTTTTGAGCTTGTGCACTCCATGTACAATACTTATTATATATATTTCATTATATGTATACATACAATATATACAAATAACTTGTTGTAAACACAGTATACATAAAGAAATTTTCAGAAACAAAATGCATTGAAAAATACACATAGAGACATTGATAGTAAACCTTATGTGTACACAATATACATAATACATGAGTATATACAGCAATTCACTATTAGTATACAACCCTAGAAGCCCGAAAGGGAGTGAGAAGAAGTCAGACTGATTTCCTCCCACCCCCAGTTTCACCACTTAAATTTGTATGATTGCAATTATGTCAGTTATAAACCTACATTAGTATACTAAAACTAACTTTATCCGACGTACAAGACACACATATACCCAATCATGCAAAAAATACTAATAAAGCATAACAGACTGTAGGCACCAAAATGAATAATTAAGAAATGTAAGTATATCTAATCAATAGTGACAATAAATATAGCAAAAATAGATGAGAGGAGGAAAACACACACATAAGAAGGAAAAAGTACAAAAAAATAAGAAAATTAAGAAAGAAACTGTGGAAAACACCACATTTAAAAAAAAAATTTCTCACTAGCCTCTTTATCAGTCATAAACATAGAGTTTATTGCCACGTCTGATATGTGTTGCAAAGATCTGGATTATATTTAGCTCGTAAAAATGTGATTTATTTGCCAAAAAACAGGCATTAACAATCCCGTCATTTAGTATTTAGGCCCTAAGTCTGGGTTCTCCAACATTGTTAATTAATCCATAACCTCATATTTTTCATGCCACTGAACCAGTTGCATCATAAATCCTGACCATGTGCTTCTCCTCCAGGAAACTGGATGCTTTCATCTATGACGCTGCTGTGCTGAACTACATGGCAGGCCGAGATGACGGCTGTAAGCTGGTTACCATCGGCAGCGGGTACATCTTTGCCACGACAGGGTACGGTATTGCCCTGCAGAAGGGATCCTACTGGAAACGCCTGGTCGATCTGGCTATACTGGGCATCATAGGAGACGGTGAGGCGCTTCTGCACATCCATGTCCCTTATATTCCTGTTGTATGGCGGTTCTGGGCTGTTTTGGGCCTTTAATGTTATTACAGTCCTGCTATTGCTGAGGTCCCCCACCACCACCACCACCCTCTCTGTCAGAAAGCTATCAGGGGCTAGTCTTAACACACCATTTCATCATCATTACTGTGTGGGTTTGGGTGTGTGTGTGAGTGTGTGTGCCCACCGTGTCCTGTTATGTTTACTCCTCCAGATTGTTCTGTATAATAAGCTGTGAGATGGTGCGAATGGAAGAAAGAGAATGAGCCAGACAGAAAGCAAAGTGCTAAAGCGCTTCGTTTCACACCCGGCCCTTTTTTATTCAGGGCAAACACCCGCAAGAGCAAGCACACACACACACACAGTCCGACACACAAACAGCTTTAGTCTGATAAAAATTCCTCCTATCCTTTCTTATCACTCCATCACTATCAGCCCCCCCCCCCTTCGCCTGCTACAACCCCCCTTTTCACTCCACCTCCTGTCTCCTTTCCATTACGATCTATTTACCACTTCCCCTCTCTCCTCTCCTTCCTTCTCCTCTCCATCTTCTCACGTAATGATACGCATTTTTTTTAAAGACAGACCACACTCCTCTCTTCCTCTCTTTCCTTTATCACATCCTCTTTCGCTTTCATTTCTTTGACGTCTCTGCTCCGTCACCTCCCTCTGACTGCCCACTTTACCGTCCTCCTCCTCATAGTTTTCTGCTCTTTGTTTTCAACAGGTGAGATGGAGGAGCTTGAGGCCCAGTGGCTGACTGGGATCTGCCACAATGAGAAGAATGAGGTGATGTCCAGCCAGCTGGATGTGGACAACATGGCAGGAGTTTTCTATATGTTGGCCACGGCGATGGGCCTCTCCATCCTCACTTTTATCTCTGAACACCTTTTCTACTGGAGGCTCAGATACTGCTTCACCGGGGTCTGTTCGGGCAGGCCAGGTCTACTCTTTACTATCAGCAGGGTAAGATAAAATAAAAGGATCTTATCACCATTTTCCACTGCGGGAAAAACAGGACCGTGTTTGGGAACTGCTGTTTATGGTTTGCAGGTTCTGCAGCCCAGGGCCTGCTTTAATGCGACTGTAATCAGATGTTGGAGATGTTTCCATCAGTGAATTTTTATGTGCATTTCAATGATCACATTGGAAAAGTTGATAGATATAGTGAAGTGAAAAAAACTAAAAGTTCCAGAGTCATACCAAAAAAAGTTTTATGCCACTTTATGCCAGTTCTTTTCAACCTTCCAGGCAACCCCACGTGGGGTCGCCTGGAATTCAAATGGAGTAACCTAAAATTTCTAGTAATTGATTAAAAAAATGTAAAAAAAAATTATTAATAAACTAGAAAAACACTCGGAGAGCACAGACCTCCACCAAGCATGATTAAATTAACTCTGTTTGGTATTGAGTAAATGTTAATTAAATTAAGTCCTTAATAGTTGTCCACTTAATATGAGTCGATTCAAATGCAAAGCGATATGGAATTAATTAAAACCTAAACAAAAATATTGACTCGATGTGAAAAAGATAAACTTCTTAGTGTGCAAATAGTACTGATCAAAATTAATTTAATTTACACATCAATGATGTATGATTGAGTAATAATCATCTATATTGATCAGTGCATTGATTTGAATTCAATCAATGCAATGAATTAAAGCTAAATATTCTTCTTTCTTTAGAATAGCCAGCACAGTAATAGGGTGGAAGAGGTGCATTCTGGGCTCTTTTCAAATGTATTGTGTTTAGATGATCGACCACTGCAATTTAAAAAAGCCCTTTGGCAGGAAGTGCTTTTCGATTAAATGTAATCATGATTACATTGATTTGAATTCACTAAATATTGCCTCTGTTTGGAATTAAATAAACAGAATGCTTACTTTTTATTTAACTACAATGAGTGGATTTTATTCCAAACATTTTTATTTGAATGTTAATTAAATAATTACCATAAAATCAAAGACACAATTATATTGAATATATTATACCTAATACATTAATTAAACTCTACATGACCACAGAATCACTCATTACAGTGTGATGAGTTCAGATTGACCTTATTTCAGAGTGATGGTCCATCAGGGTAATTAGAGATGGATGAAGTGATTACCCATCATGCCGAGTATCTACAGTACAAGCCTTTTGGGGCAGTGTTATGATCTGGGGTTGATTCATTTGGTCAGGTCTAGATTTGCAACATAATATATCTGAAAAATGGGGTCAGCTGAACCTGAACACACTGACCCAGACATATTTGAAGATGACGACACCAGGACTAGTCAGGATCTGATTGTGATGGAGTGGTTCAGGAGCATGAGACATCATTTCCACACATGGATTGGTCGCCACACAGTCCAGACCTGCACCTCATGGAGAATCTTTGGGATGTGATGGAACTGAGGTCTGACTCTCCATCATCAATACAAGCTCTTGGACAAACATTAATGCAACTATGGACAGAAAAATTGTGTCATTTTTTGTGACACTACCTAAGCATTGCACGGTATAAATGATGCCACAGCAAATGCATAGAAATGATTCAATGAAATTTAGTTTTTATGACTTTTGGCCAGACTGTGTACACTAATAAATTTACATATAGAAGTTTATGGTTATTTCATAAATGGGTTGTAAACTCATTTCTTCTTATATATTATATGCAAAATATGTCTGTAGACTATAAGTGGCATGTAACATATGGTAACACACAGGGGCATTAATATGCTGTTGCATTTGTTTAACATGGCCATTATTAGATGAGATAAAAGAATAACTACAATTTACGCAGTCAAAAAAAAATTCTGAAAAGTACTCATCCTTCTCCTTTTGGGCATTGAAACAAGCAGATTTGTATGTTTTGTCAAGTTTTGTTTATTGTTTCAGGTTTGAGTCCTCTTCAACTCATAACCAGAGGTGGAAAGTAACTAAGTATAAGTACTTTGCTACTGTACTTAAGTAGATTTTTTTAAGTATATGTACTTTACTTGGGTATTTTTTGTATTTTTACTTGCTACATTTCTGCATACATATCTGTACTTTATACTCCTTACATTCTCTGAATATCCTCATTACTTTTTTCAAACTAAACAGACGTGACAGTACATAAAATGTGTGGCTTCAGAGAGAACATCAGTGTAGTGGATAGAAGGGAACACAGGCTGTACATGGGTCCACTTTTAAAAACCTGCCCGTACACACAAAGCTGAGTATCACAACCCAACCCAACCTGTGATTAAACACATTGTCTAACTCACTTTTAAGGATTTTACTTTAGGCTAAAACGCACACCATCAATAAATCTCTAATATGTGCTGCTCAATGACATCTGTGGATGGATGTAAACAGAGGTGAAGCTCACTTCACAATAAAACAAACCATAATCTAATTATCATTATCATTAAATGCCCTAACATTTTTTTTCATGTATGATCTTCTTTTATTTTTTTTACTTCCTTTCATGTTTTTGTGGGTTATCCGTCAGGTAAGTGACCTGGTGCAGGACTCTGGTTAGTACCATTTACTGTGGAATTAGAAAACGGAAACTTTTATGATTTTGCCCAAATAAAAAGGTATTGTTTTATTTATGGCAGAAAAATGCACTTTTAATTTTTACTTTTGTACTTTATCACAATTGAGAAGTTGTACTTTTTACTTTCACTTAAGTAAAGGAGTTAAATCAGTACTTCTACTTTTATGAGAGTATTTTTTCACACAAGTAGCTGTACTTCTACTGAAGTAAAGAATGTGAGTACTTTTGCCACCTCTGCTCATTACATACCCTCTACATCCACTCTAATATGACAATATGATATGATCGGTCCAGTTTATTCATTCCAAAGCATTTGATGGAAAACATACCTACAAAGTTTGGAGATAGTGCTGTTGTTGACTGCTGAACACATGAACAGCTGGGGTAAAACTGTAAAAAAATAAAAAACCCAATTGACTCATATATTAATCTAAAAGGCAATAAGAGCAAGAGAAAGCTAAGTGAAAACAAGCAAAACTTTGAAATGTCTTTTTTTTTACCAGTTGTTTCAAGGTATTTGAGCACTAAAGCACAAAAATAACCAAAGGAAAAAAAGGAAATTGTTGTTGGTGACAAGTTTTTTAGCTGTCACAACATCCATTCAATCACCACACAGTAAATTAGAAGGGCATCCTTTAGAGTACCTCCACCAAGGCCCCCTGTCTTTGCCTGTTTTATGGATCTGCTTCAAAATGTAATGGATCTGTTATTGGATCACACCCAACCCCTCCACAAAGTTTCCTGAAAACTGTTGCTGTAATTTTGGCAGAATACTGCTCCAGACCAACAAACCAACAACCAAATACACGGAGTCACAGTCACAAATAAAAATTGTTAAAACAATGATTATGCAATCAAGTCCTAACTCCTGTGTGTATCATGTGACTAAGACAGACAGAAAAGAAAACATGGAATGCCTAAAAGCACTGTTTTTGTCAGTACAATGACATAGATATTGTTATAAGAACTTATGTGATTTTGGTTATATCAAGGAAACTATGGAAAATGGATAGATATCAGCTCTCAAATTAAACGCTTATGAGCTATTTTTGTTGTTATCATTATATTTGTCCAAATAAATATACCTTTAGTTAAAATTTAAAAAAAAATGAAATAAAATGAACAAGAAATTGGAGAAAACATAGGATGGTCTAATATTTTTTTCCATAACTGTACATATCCTCACTGGTGGAGGGAATTAGAGAAAGATGACTTTGCACTTAGTGTCTTGTGGCCAAATATCATATCTCAAGAAGAGCACACATTTAGACACTTTTTTATGTCTAAATTGGTTGATGTTCAAAGTTCCTCAGCAAATAAAAACGAGGAATACAAAGAGGACGTTTAGTGTCATAAACGCATGAAACATCAGTTCACATCATGTGGGTGTTGCAGTTAAAATTAAATAATATAACCATCGTTTCTTTTAAGATGTGAAAGACATCTTTGTGTGTGCATGTGATAAAAGAGGAGAGCGGGGAATAGTATGATTAAATTGGGAGAGCTGAATTTGCTGCTGCACATATGGACTGCAGGATAGAGGAATCAAACTGCTAAGAGGATGAGAATGTGGACACATACAGAAACACAAAGGTCTTTTGTTACACACCCACACACATACAACGAGTAGCGCAGACAAGCTAAAAATGGCTCCGTGTATGCAGATGCAGACAGGTGAGTGACGAACTTGACCGCGTGCCGGCTGACGTTTGTACAAAAACACATCGACTTAAGCCCAAATATACAGACACACAAAACACAAATGGGCACAACCAGACAGACCACTCCTCTATTATTCATATGTCATGTCTCTGTGTTAGGCAGGGCTTTTATTCCAGACGAGCAGCATTTCACACATTAAGTGTTTTACAAAAAGACTGCGGTGTGTGTCTGTGGTTGTGCAGTTGGGTCTGTGTGTGTTGGACAAACGATGCTGGAGGTTAAGTGGCTCCATGAAGAACATCTCCTTGCACTCAGGGCCCCCTCTAGTGACATCATCACCTAAATTTAATTTTCAAGGCGCCTCTAAAAGCAGTTCATCTGAAAGAGTGGCGATTATCTCTTTCAGCCACATTACAAAACAAAATGAGGTTAAGGTTTGCAGTAAACGCACCGGAGAGAAGGATGCACAGGTCTCCGCTAATTTCCTTTGCTAGGAAATGAGCCCTCTGCGTGTTTGAACTTTTTTTTATATGAAGTCGCTGGGTTGGCGAATTAAGTGTTCTATTATCTCATCTCCTTTCCCCTCCTCTCCTCTCCTCTCCTCTCCTCTCCTCTCCTCTCCTCTCCTCTCCTCTCCTCTCCTCTCCTCTTCTTGTTTCCTCGTTTCCCCTCATTTCACCTCTCCTCGTTTCTCTTTTCCTCATTTCTCCCCTCCTTTCCTCTCATTTCCTCTTGTTTCCCCTTATTTCTCCTCCCCTCATTTCTCCTCTCTTCGTTTCTCCTCTCCCCTTTTCTCATTTCCCCTCCCCTCCTTTCCTCATGTTTCCTCTTGTTTCCTTTGTTTCTTGTCCTCTCCCATCTCCCCTTGTTTCTCCTCTCCTTGTTTTTTCCTCCTTGTTTCTCCTCATTACTCCTTTCATTTCTCCTCTCCCCTCCTCTCCTCTCATTTCCACGTGTTTCCTCTCATTTCCTCCCCTCGTTTCTCCTCTCCTTTCCCCATTTCTCCTCTCTTCGTTTCTTCTCTCCTCTCATTTCCTCTCCCCTCCTTTCCTCTCGTTTCCTCATGTTCCCTCTCATTTTCTTCTGTTTCTTCTCCTCTCCCCTTTCCCCACATTTTTCCTCCTCTCCTCTCCTCTCCTCTCCTCTCCTCTCCTCTCCTCTCCTCTCCTCTCCTCTCCTCTCCTCTCCTCTCCTCTCCAGGGTATATGGAGCTGTATCCACGGTGTTCATATTGATATGAAGAAGAAGGCTCCTGAGCTGGACTTCAGCCCTCAAGCAAACATGCTGCACTTGCTCAAGTCTGCCAAGTCCATCGCTTTGTCTTCTCCCAAGCGCAACACAGTCCTCCTGCAGCCGACCATCCTAGATATGGTGTCAGGGAAAGGTACTGCAACACAAACATACAAAGTTCATCATAAAATCTATATTCTGAGAAGAATTTAGACCAAAATTCACATTCTGTACAGTGTTGAGAAAGTTACTTTGGAACTTCAATTGGGAACAGATTAATAGTTATGGCTCAGTCACAAAGCTTCTTACAAATGATGGGTTTGTCCGAATCTCCCTGCTTGTACGAGATCTGGAGTTCGTAGACATCTGTGGAGGGAGCAGAAGTTTCTTACGGCTGTATTACAAAGTTGGTATGGCTGCCGTTCAAATCACAAGAGCAACTTCGTGAGAAAATTATGTGATTTTGTGTCGTTTGAAGACCATACAGTTGTCACTTTCTTTGTAAAGTGTGCCTTGGGACCTTTTTACATCATACCTATGGCCACTTCATATTCTGTCGTAAGGTGGCAGTACAGCATCCCTATGTGCAACTCACACCACTCTGAAGTCGATGGTAGGAAGATCTTATGATTTTTCAGAATATTTAAATCAGTATAATGAGTGGTCATGTACTGTCTTAAAAGTCCCGTGTCATGATCATCATTATGTATTTGGGATCGTGCGCTGTCCATGGTGCTGGAATTCACATTCCTCTTCATGTTTATTTTTCCTGTTTAAAAAAATTTTCTTCAGCACTGTACGTTAGTGTCCAATCATTCACGCCTTCTTGACAATTTGCGCCGCACGAATGACACAGTGCTGCCAATTAGGAACACCATACATCAACCTTGAGAGTGCTGTGTGAATTTCTGTACATCCATTCATGTGTACACCATAAGGAGCCCCTGATAACAACAAAATGTGTTCTTGTGATATAGTTGTGGCTACCACATGAACATGGGGTTCTGGAATGGCCTCCTGATCCATGAACATCATGTGTTGTTCTTAGGTTGTTCCTAAGGCATTCATTAGGGCGCACTGAGAAAGGGAATTTTCATAGTGTGTTTGTAGAAAATTTTGCACAAATTATCCACCTGGCTACAAATTTTGGAACAGTCTATGAACCCTCCATTCTTAAGGTCTGCCTTGAGAAGGTTGTACAAAATGGTTCATAAATTGTTCACATGGTGTTTGTAGCCGTTCATAACAGCATTTGTGACTGAGCCTTTACCCAACTGAAACTGTGAATTACTTTATTTTAACATTACTTTTTATTACCTTTTCAATAGAAGCTATGAAAAAAAGACCCTGTGAGTCAAAATAATAACATATAATATTAAAGACTAAATAGTACTAAATGACATGATTAAAAATCCCTTTTTTTCCTTGCTAGTGGTAGAAATTGGCTACCAAATAAAGTGAATAGTCCTAAAGACCATTTTACACCAGGCAGTCAAGAGAACTCTTTTAAACCACACCCAAAATATAAAACAACTATCTAGTATGTGCAACATGTTTCACGGTCATGTCCACTTGCCTCAAAGTGGCCACAGGCAGTCGTGGTTAAGGTTGCTTAGAGCATATTGATTTGATTGTTAGATGAAAGGTGTAGAAAATCAAAGAAGTGAACCAGTCAAAAACTTCATTCAAAATGTGATCGCATATTGCAGAAGGAGTGGAGTCTCTGTAGATACAGATCAGCTCCCAGGAGCCATCCTGCACTCGATGGTAGTGGGTTCAAGTTTATCCTAACAGCTCTGTTGATCTGCATTAAAATCTGAGAAACAAGGCAAAAACATACAAAGTAACAGAATGAATGATAAATTCTACATTCTTCAGCTTTTTGCCCCTTGTGTGTAATCACTAACATTTTAATTCAATATATTTCTTGGTGATTGTAATAGATTACATTTATTTTGTAATCTAATTATGCTAAAAGTTGTTTGTCCCCAACACTGGTCGTTCAAAGTGAGGATAAACATGCCAAAGACATCCAGAGGTTACTCCACCTCCTCTGTACATTCCACATAAGCATAACAAAGGTGACTCCCTTCACCTTGGTGTGGACTTTACGCCGTAATCCGATTGACTGTCATGTATAAGCTCACTTCTTGATTAGAAATACATTACATGGCATACACAACAATGGATAATGTGTCAGTTAACTGGCGGAGCGTCCATCCAAACATCCATCTATTTTATCTGCTGTCTGAGGTGCATCTCTCCTTGTCTCCTAGGTAACTCACTCCATAGCCTGCCTCCAAAGGGTCCTGGTCTCTATAGCAACGCCGCTGGTCCGCAGGGTTTCCTGTCATTGTCCGGGCGACACAAAAACCTCCTTAACAATGCTGCACCATTTCCAGGGCAACAAAAAGGCCCTGCTCACCAGACCAGCCCCAACAAGCCCCAACTGTCCATCACCAATGACAACGGCAAGACCCGCCTCACCGGGCCCGCCTGCCAAGCATCAAAACCCAGAGCTCTGTGGAAGAAAAGTGTTGAGACGCTCAAGACCCAGCCCACAGTCGTATCTCCAGGGCCCGGCCCCAGCCCCACCCCGGCATCTGGCTCCGGGCCTCCACCAATGAAGAGTCAGCGCTACCTCCCCGAAGAGCCGCCGCACTCTGACATCTCCGAGTGCTCTAGCCGGCCACCATCGCATAAAGATTCTGACTCCATGGCACCGAGGGGTGGATTCAAGCCTATCAATCAACTGAGGAAAAGAGGTGGAGGAGGAGGAGGGGGAGGGGGAGGCGGAGGAACCAAGATCTACTCCATTGACTCAGACCAGGCCAGTCTCCAGTCCGCTCCCCCGTACCAGCGAGAGAGTCAGGGGGGAGGTGACGACCACAGTTACCCCCCTGACCTGTTTCCACCTGAAAGCACATACTCTCACACGCATCCCCACCAGGCAGACGCACCCATTCTGCAGCTGAGTGCCAGTCTGCTGCACCACAGCCACAGCGCCGAGGCTGACCTGCACTCGCTGAAGGACAAAAAATACAGCACCTACACACACAGCAGGTACCATGTAGACACTCATCACACCTCATCACCAGGGTTGGGAACAATGGTTTTTATCTGTAATAGAATGGAGATTACAAGGTACAATGTTAAAAATGTAATACTACAATTTTAATGTCTTCATCATGGTAACTTATTATATTGGATTAATTTTCAACAAATGTTTTTAATTGTGCTGTGAAGCTGAACCGTAGTTTTGGAATCTCAATGAGAATAAGCTTTATTGTCTAAGAATGTGAGCTCATTCCAGGAATTTGGCTTTGGTTTCCCTTACCTCGCGATGTACAATTTCAACATAGACATAACACACTTAAAGATAAACTAATATAACCTAACATTCAACTAGAGACAAGGACAAAAATGGGTTGAGAATAGTGTGATAAATATAGATAACTGGATGTGTACAGAGATTGGTCTATTTTAGAGCCCCTTTTTGGTAGAAAAGGAAATTTTGCTGAATATCTGAGCAAACAGGCAAAGCCTTTTTATTTAGTACCTTTCAAGAGTGAATTAAAAAAAAAAATATGAACAACAGATAAAAACAAACCAACAGATAAAACATAAAAGGGGAGCAGACTTAAGACACTACTTACAACACAGGCTACCACTGTGCTACACAAATGTGTGTCTGAACAAATGGATTTTCAGGTGCTTTTTTAAAATGTCCTCAGAGACCAGGGACCTTCGAATTATTGGGAGAACATTTCAAAGCTAAGGCTTTCCAGAGTGGAAAGCACAATTTTTATAAACGTTTTTAAAGTGACACGTTAGAGGATCTAAGTGCTCGGCTGGAGTTGTGGGAGCACAGAAGGTCTGTCATGTCGTAAGGAGCCTGGTCTATAAGTGTGCATGAGCATAAGCTGACTTTCAAGCGCTGAAAAGTGGTCGTCTGTGCACAGATACACAGAGCCGATTCAGGCTGCTTAGAGCACTTTGATTTGATTAACAGACAGACACAGAAAAGAAAAAAAAGAACAGTGCATATACGTAGAGCACAAATAAACAAGCCTCTATCAATGTATAGACAGCACCCTGTCAGCCCTCCAACCATTCATAGTGATGTAGTCAAATCTAATGGCTTTGCACCCGCAAACACAACAACCGCTTGAAAGTGAAGTCAATGTCCAAGTATCACACAAAGTAAAACCGGCCACTTGGGTCAAAAAAAATCTGGCTCCAATTGACTCCTATTGAAACAACAGCAACTTCTCTCCTGAAAAACCGAGATAATAAGTGTACAGTTGTCTGTTGGTGAGATTTTAGGGCTGATGTAAGGCTCTGATGTCTGCTGTGTGGGATTAGATTGACAGGTATGATTGACATCTGATTCACCTGCTGAATTTGGCTTCTGTTTATTGAAGTGTTTTTTCCTGACAGACAGCTCCACTGTAGATGTAATGAAAGTTACAGTAACAAACCCATCAAATTTTTCATGAAGTTTACTGCAAGTTAATTTATAATGGCAGATTTTGTATAACTTAGCTAAATTTACTAATGTAATAATCAATGTGCTATTGCATTATGCAGTGCCAGCCCATGGTCATTTGGCGCCCTAGGCAAAACACAGACGTGGCACCACTACCTTTGCTAATGAACACCACTTATCATATAAACAAAACTCAACAGAACCTCATCTAACTTACCTACTTGACTCACAGTTGAGAAGAAATAGTAACTACCCTATTTTAAATGTGTTAACTCTATTTTGTAATGTAAAGCACCTCTTGTCTGTGAAAGCTTCTCTATTAATAAACCTTAATTATTACTTACATATTCTGCCCCACTGCATACTGGGAAACCCCTCTAACCTGCTCCTCCAAGCAGCAGTGCTAGATTTCCCAGCATCTTCAGGTCACAAAGTGCTTTACAGTACAAAATAGACTAAACACAATTAAAATAGGGTAGTTACTACTTTTTCTAAACCGTGAGTGGTTGGGGGAGGGGGCACCCCTTCCTTGTTATGCCCAACGCGAGTAGGGCATAACAAGGCAGGTGAATAGAAGGTTGCAGGTTCAATGCTCCCCTCCCTTGGTTGAGAAGGAGCGCTCCTTCTCTGCCCCGTCTTACATGAGTTGACTCTGTTTAAAGTGGTAATCTTAGTGTATATACTGTATTTGGTGGTTACTATTATAATACATTTAGATTGATGTAAATATATCGTATGGTAATTAGCAGATCAGGGATGTACTTTATAAAATAAGGAAGTATAGATTTATTTAATTTTTTTCTCTTCCTCCTCCTCCCTGTGGCGCCCCCTCCAACAGGTGGTGCCCTAGGCATCCGCCTATGCCACGGGCCGCCCCTGGCATTATGTAGTCTCTCAGCAACAACAGTAAAATTAACTACTTTTAACAGTATACAGCAGCAAACAAAATGACTTTAGTTTTTCTTTGAGTTCACAGTGTGGTTGATGTTTTCAGTTTATAGCCTAACCCAAATCTGACTACCTCTGGCTAAAATACCAACACTGCAAGAGTCAAATTGAAAAAAACAGGCTTTGAAACAATTGGTCAGTAGCCCAATGTCCGCTTTTATTGTAACTAGTAACTTCCCAGCAATATCCACATGCAATGTTTCCATCATGTTTGTCCTTTTGTATGGTTCTGTTGGTCTAATCACTGTCTCCCTCTAACTCTCCTCAGCGTGAAGGACAAAACTGGAGGTTCGTTTGATGCTTCAGCCGCAGGACTGACAACACAGGGGATCCGACCCGGTCACTGTCGCTCCTGCCTGGCCAAGCTCAGTGGTTACTCTGGCCTTTACACTGTCCGATCGCCACAGGCACGCTGCGATGCCTGCGCTCACCTGGGAAACCTATACGACATCAGCGAAGACCACCTGCATTCACACTACTCACACACGCAGCCCCACCCACACAACACAGACATGTTTACACACTACCTTCCACAGAGCGAGCTGGGCATGGTGGGCGAAGGGGACGGCCTGATCAGCCACTTTGAGCCCACTCCTTCCTCCCCGTCCCCACTTCCGACTTCCTCCTCGGCCCAGCATCTCCAGCTGAGTCGCCAACACTCCTATGAGAACGTGCTTCCGGACGGTGTTCCTGAGCGGCAGTCGCAGTCGCACACCCACCTGCGGGGGCTGAGTCTGCCTGACAGAGATAGAGATCGGGAGTTGACCCTGGATGAGGGAGCCTACGCTAATGTTCTCACTATGCGCTCTGATCGTCCATTCAGCAGCCGCAGCCCTCCCTCCCCGTCCCCCTCCCACCACCTCAGCCTGGATGCTCCGATGCCTCTCCCCCGGCGCTCAAAGAGCCTCTTCCCCGACCGGCCGTCTCACAACCCGTTCCTGCAGTCGGCTCCTGGCACGACGCAACGAGACCCCGCCACCCAGGCCGCCACACGCATGCCGCAAAGAAGTTCTGGCCAGGAGCTTTATAAACAGCGGATGCCCATGTCACTCACACTTGGTAACCACGGCAGCCATCACATCAACCAGCACGGCGGCCATGTTGACCAACAGGTGTTCTACCCTCAACAGGAGCCCCCTGTGGTGGCATACATGGTTCCACCTGCTGCCTCTCAGCCAATGAGCTATGTGACAGCGCCGCGGGCGTCAAGTGCCGGCGGCAACCGGCCCCGGCTGTATCGCCGCATGCCCAGCATCGAGTCTGACGTCTGAGAGTCACACACACACTCGCTCTCTGACACACGCACACGCATGCAAGAAAGGAGTGTGTGTGTGAGCGGACCAGGCAGCTCTGATTTTATTAAGCACATCCACACAAACACACACAGACACACAAACACAGGTGAGCGACGGGAAGGTCTGCTCCAGACTAAAAGGTTAATGGTGATGCAGAGTAAATAAATCATTGTTTCTTTATCACACCCTGTAAGGGGCAGGGTTGGATCCACAGGGACACCTGGAGGCACAATAAGATAAGAGTGTGTGTTAGTGTTGCTGTGTGTACTCGCCTCGAGCTGTGGCCAAAGAGGCACAAACTGACAATGCATCTGACTAAACAGATCGAATTCCTCATGGAATAACAGGGACACTGTACATGGAGTCATACTGGCACATGAAGATACAGTGATGGCACAGCATTTGGAAGATGAGCCGACCTGTCCCGCCCTCTCACCAGCCTCTTGGAGACAAAGGGGACACCCTTTGTTACTGAGACAACACACAGACACACACATTTCACCGAAACATAACCACCCCCTCTCCAGGACTCTCCTGTTGCACTACAGTCAACCCGTATGTTGTCTGAGCCTCCAAACTGCACTGCCAGCATGGCTTCAAGAGTAGTATGAAACACTAGAGTAATCCTTGACTTGAATGGAAATTCCTATCTATGAAACAGAATAGACTGGGCAGCGGGCAGCTGGTCCAGACACAGGTCTGAGGAACCAATCAGCACCTGCCTGCACACCAACAAACACTCGAACACACACGCACTGCGTCTGTTTTTAGGGATGTAAAAAAAAGAATCTAGACTGTTTGTTATTGTGTTATTGATGTCAGCCAATTGAACATTCCAAAAAGTGGACCAAACATGGCCGCCAGTTAAAGCCTCTCAGGATGAGAGTGTGTGTTCAAGTGTTTCCGGCGCTGTGTCTCAATTCACTTACTTCCGTACTTACACTTGCTATTTTTTGTGTATTAGTGTGTTCACTTGGCAAAATGCAGTGCTTTGTAAGTACCCAGATGGTGTATTTATAACAGCCAAAAAGTTGAGTGTGGAGCATTGGACACTTGTCACCCTCAGCAGCCGCCATCTTAGCGACTCAGCAGAAGAAGAAGGACCTGTCACTTCCTGATCTGCACCTGAAACTTGATTAGTTCTATACATGTGTGAAATGCAGCCACCTCCTGTCACGACAATTAAAACTTGGATTTAAGTAAAATAATGTTAGTCACATATAAAATTCAGCAGATAGATATTGTTTTTCCTTTTTAGAGAATGGACAATATAAAAACAAAGGGAACTAATAGCATTTTGCCAGTTGTTAGTTTTGTAAAGACCATCCTACTTTATTTAGGTAATCTTCAATTTTCTTAGAAAGTCTTTACAGAAAAATTATATTGTTTAATAAGAAATGTTATTCAAAATTAGTAAAACCAGTAACAATATTATTTTATTTAAATCACAGAAACTGGCTGTAAGTTTACTAGCCAGTGTTAGCTGAGCAAAATCACAGGGAAAAAAACACCAGAATTTGCACATCTTCTCCGTGCAGCTCTCTCAACTTGGTCCAAATCAAAAGTTGAAATATAAATACAAATGATCTGATGCTCTTTCATGCTGTTATGGAGAAGTGAAGCATCCACGTGAGGACATGTAGCAACAGTTACGTCACATCCAAGTCGAGTCTGACAGAATCTGATCATTGATTGGTAATTCCAGCTGTCGATCATGTATTCAGTCACACTGTCTGCCTGAGAATGACTGTGATTAGACAAAAAGCTGTGTCACAGAGTAAATTTTCTAAAGCATGAAAACACAAGGAAGGAATAGATGCAGACCACAAATTAGAATATGCTGAAAGGACTGGTTCTACAGTGAGAATAAAAACAACTGTAGCTTTAAGTAATACATTGTTAGATGCTTAATGTGAGACACTCCAGGTGAATAGGGTAAAAATTTTATATAGTAGATATCACCACGAAACTTATTCAGTTGATTACTTACACAAGTATGAAAAAAAAAAAGAATTACAAATTTTTGAAATTTATATGTTTAATTCTGCCAATTAGGCAGTATCTCATTAAATTTGTGGGATTTTGCATATATTTTTAGTAGATAGATCATGAACACATGATTAGACACAAGATGTGGAAGAAATACAGAGGATTTCAGGATATCTGCTTTCATTACCAAGGAAATCTAAATATACTGTCCATTGCCTTAAAAAAAATGTTTTCGCCATATTTTTTTTGATTAAAATGTACCATAAATCAGGCTAGGAATGATTTAATAACAAATCCCTCTGTAAATATCTTTAGAATATTGCTAAGTGTATAAATGTACAGTTTGGCGTACATAGGTGATACCATCATGACAGACTTCAGTAAACAGACAAAATTCGACATGTTGCGTTGGAATGCTAACTTATTTGGTAAATTTGGGAGAAAATTTCTGCCGCGAATAAATAAACTGTAATAAAATAAACAATTTAATGTATATTTTCAATGTTTTCTTTATAAAAACTTGAAAGAATACACACTGAAGGAGTAAACTAGCCCAAAATCTCAAATTGACCACTGCATGAAAAGTTGATGTTTTTGCCTGTAAAACAAAAAAATCATAATAACAACAAAGGTGAGAGTGCATGCTTTAGTTACATTTTTGCCCAATATAGAACAAATCAGGTATCTGTTAAGGATCAGAACGTGACAGCAGGATCAACAAACTTGTGAGAATAACACTATAGTTATCCTTAGCATTGATAGCTGAGCCTGGAGACATTTTGGCAGATGACAATTGTAGTCAAATGCAGACGATAATGCTCCACTTGGCTGCAAATTGCCACTAAAAAAGAAGAAGATTGCTGCGGTTGTCATTTTCTTATAAGTGTGCAGCAGCTGTGTTGGATATGAGGCTGAATTATCCTGTCAAAATGCACACAATGCACAAGTAACCAAGTGTACTAACAGAAGTATACAAGATGAGACACAGTGCACACCTAAACATCCAGTATAGCATCCTTGCTTCCTCTCTTAGCTAGCCTTCAGGTCATACTGCATGCTTCCTACTGCCCTGTGTTACAGTTAAACTCCTTTACAGGGTCATATATGCACACACATGCTCCACACATATGCACACGCGCACACACACACATGCACATACGCATTAGTGTAGGATAGTAGTTTAGGGTGTGTGTGTGTGTGTGTCGAGGCTACAAGTTAGCTTCTCTTTGTGCACTTTGTAGATTTTATACCCTGCCACCTAACACAGACGTTTGACCAAAAACACTTTTATACTGAAAAATATGAATATTCTGAATCATTCGCTGGATAGATGTGTTTCTTTTCTCTTATTTCTCTTTGACATTAGGTTATAGGGCACAGCTGTCAGTTTCCATTGTGAGGTCAGAAGTTTTACAGTGTTAGATAATGGGTACAGCATCACCAACTCTTAATCTTTCTTCTTTTTGAGATCTAACTGTGCTTACTCCTCCTTCTAGCCTTCCTTCCTTCCTTCCTTCACCAGCTTGTTTTTCTGTTTCTTCTCCTAATTATTGCTTTTGCTCCTTTTCCCTTCTCCTTCTTCTAATATAGAATAGATTGAATATCAGATGATTAAAGTTCAGTCGTGGTGTTTGAAAATTCTCCAGAAGTACATATTGTGGGAAGTCACTTAATATTAGTAGTGCTAAGAATTCATCAAAATTCAGCACCGGCTCTCGTAGGATGCAGTGTTTCTTTATTTTTGATTATTTATTTTTTTATGATTACTTTTCTACAAAAAGAATCCAAGGCCCGTTTTACTGTTTCTAATGGCCGAACGGTGATTTAAGAGGGTGAGTGCATCACTGTTGCAGATTTACTCATCAAATGAATCCTCCTGGATGGGTGTCAGGAGAGCTGGTGCTTCTGTTGGCGAGAACACGGCGCTCAGTACACGAGTCACATGGTGAAGAAAGCGGATAGTTTGTAAAGTGACTTGTTACAGAGGCATACACATACACTGAGTCGACGAGCTGGCACTGTGTGTATGAGTGTTGTAGAAATCCATAATCTACTGAGTAAGGGCATTGATTTTTGAGCACAAGGATTTTGATGGAAAAAGGACTTGATGTCCCATTAGCTGAGTGTCTGTCTCTATTCTCTTTCTTTCTACGCTCTCTTCTCTCTCTCTCTCTCTTTTCTCTCTTTTCTCACATACACATGGATAATCAGTATATAGATATATTGGCTGCAAAGATGCAAGACAAAAAAAAGCACCTTTGAAAGGTAAATGCTGCCCCTCTTTGGTAACAGGTTTGGTGTATGAGTTATATGCACAATATCAGGTTGCAATATTATACTTATGTACAGAGAAAATCTTTGTTTTAAATGTTAGAAAATGATTTCCTTTGTTTGATTTGAATGGTATTAAGTGTAATTCATTTCAATAACAATGTGGCTTTTATTCTGCTTTAAGAAAAAAAAGACTGGCATGTTTTAGAATCTTGTGTGAAATTGATTTTTTTTTTTTTTTTTTTTTTTTTTTTTTCCTATGGTGTGTTGTTGGTTGGGACCTCACTGTACAGTCCTCACTGCTGGCTTCACAGAAACTAGTTAACGAACCAAACTCACCCGCTCCTCAGTTAAACCGGTTAACTAGCTCCACGTATCGCTGGATCTCTCATCTCAGTCACACTCAATGAATAATGATAGACCAGCCTGTGTGGTTGCAAAGCCCCCTCCCGCCCACATCGTTCTCTTTCACTACAAGTCTGTGCTGTTTCACCTCGGAGTGTGAGCGAGCGTGCAAGTTTTACACCGTGCAGGCATTTATATAAGACAGAGGATGTTATTTAGAGCTTGTTTGTGGTGTGTATGTGTGTGTTTGTGTGTGCACTCTCTTCCCTCTGTCCCACACGCCACATTTGACCCTGCTCTTACTCATACCATAAATACAGCTACACACACAAACGCACACATATGTGTTGCGTCTGTACTGTTGTGGTAACGAGAGCAACTAGAATGGGTTTTGTATGTCACCACCATCACAGAGATTTTTACAACTGTTTTTTCCTTTTTCTTTCTTTCTTTCTTTCTTTTTTTTTCTTTCTTTTTTTTTTTAATTGCATGACGTGCTCGTGTTTCCGGTGGTTACCTATTTTGCTGCAAAACCTGAGTTCTCTCCCTGAGTTGACCCTCGGAGCTTCACATCCCCACACACCCCCTTCCCCCAACGCTGGAACCTGGACAGACACGCCTCGTCCATCTGGAGCCCTGGACCTGGGTTCACCCTGTCCTGGACTCCTGGTCTGTGATGTCACCGTGGCCTGGGGTCTGAAGTCTGGGTGGAAGATGTGTGTGTGTGTGTGTGTTGGTGTGGGGTCCTTTGGGTCTCCTTGCTGTGTTTCTCACTTGTGTATGAGTTCAGGGGTTTCTAAGCTAATAGTTGTGTTGTAAATACTACCTTGTCACTCAGTACCTCTGTACAATCTGTAAATAAGTAAAGGTTACATTTTTGTATTTGTCAGAGTATTGCCCAGTTTTTTTATCTATCTATCTATCTATCTATCTAGCCAGCTAGCTATCTAGCTAGCTAGCTAGCTACACCAAGGGTCTCAAACATACAGCCCCAGAATCAGTGTATTTCAGGTTCCACTAACAGGCCAGTGTAATCTACAGTAAAATAATAACATACTAACCTATAAATAATGACAACTACAAATGTTCTTCTTAAAGAATTATGTGGAAAAAAAAAAAAGTAAGTGGAAAAAATGACATTAGACTATGAAAATATTTACATTTACAAACTATCCTGCAAATAAATACATAAATAAAAACAAACCTGGACAACCTGAAATGTGCAATTTAATCAATATTCTGCATGTTATTAAATGTTTCTATAACATGTATAATGCACGTGTATAAATAATAAGTTACTGAATAATATTGTCAAAATTTTCTAATTAAATTTCTTTTTTTTTCCGGTTATTCACATATTTTTTATAAAATGTAAATATTTTCATAATTTAATGAAGGGTTTTTTGTTGTAAAATAGAAAAAAAAACTTTGAGTTGTCATTATTTACAGGTTACTATGTCATTATTTTACTGGTCCAGCCCACTTGAGCTCAAATTGGGCTAAATGTGGCCCCTGAACTAAAATGAGTTTGAGACCCCTGATCTACACTATATTGTCAAAAGTATTCACTCACCTGCC
>JAPTGZ010000001.1:31006161-31023759 GCA_029814645.1 Fowleria isostigma | reverse complement strand
TTCAAGAACACTCAGTAAATTACAGTGTTTGCCATAAACGAACACTGAACATTCAAAAATACAGAACATGTGGGGTGTCTGTTAATGCACAAATGACTTAACAGTGTTTTGTAGAAATGTCCTGTGTCCCACAGGTAGTTACGCAGTGCACCACCCTATACCCTCCCTACCCTTCACTGGTCTCTTTCATTTTACCAAAAATGTACCGAAATGAACCGAAGACCCCTGTACCGAAAACTTACTGAACTGAAATTTTTCTGTATCATTACACCCTTACAGGAAAGATATTTCTCTCTTTTTTTTTAATAAATTAAAATAAATAAATAAATATCTTAACCAAACCTCATCTGATCTGACTTTACTTTTCCACATTCAGCTTTGAAAATAGTCAACTGTAATTAAAAAACAAAAAACAAAACTATAATAGTCTGTTCAATTACATTTTGGTTTTTATTTTTCAGATTGTTTTTCAATATTAGATGTTCTTATGTTAATATTAATATAAATACAGCTTTTTTCATTATTAAATCTATAAAGACAATATTTGTACATAAATATCTGGAACAAACACTCATTAAATGTTAAATTTACAAATGTAATAAATTATATTTACATTAATAGAAACAAAAAAAAGCTTCTTAACCAACAGGTGAAGAAAAACATCTGATGATGAATCAATTTATATATATATTTATATTTATACACACACACATATAAATCTTAAGGTCATCAGATGGACTACATTGAACTGCTATGGAAATCACTGTGGCTGAACATATTATGGTCTGTAATCATTAAAATAACTACAGGTATACTTTATGTTTTCATTTGTTATCTTTACAAAGCCTCTATTTAACATTTCAGTTTGAAAACTATTGCATTTACATAATAAATACACACACAGACGTTGACTGTAGTATTTTTACCACAGTGTCATGTGTAAATATAAACCACCAATGTTTTAATATCCATGTGTTACCCAGTAACAGGAAACGACAACGTATGAGCATGTGACAAAGTTGGCACGAAAATCAAAGAATCAAACAAAGGCAGAAGAAAAAAGAACAGCCTGAACCGGAGTCTACCTCAAGGAAAAACACTGGACTAATACTGGACCAGTACAGGACTGGGACAGAGACAAGACTGGACTGGAATTGAACTGGTCTGATATTGAAATGTACTGAACTGGGACTGGTCTGGAAGTGGACTGGACTGGGACCAGTGCAGGGACAATACTGGACTGGGACTGGTCTGGTATGATACTGGTATTGAATTGGACTGGTCTAGTAGTGGACTGGACTGGGACTGGTACAGGACTGGGCAGACCTACCTCTCCGCTTTTGGCCTTCCCCTTGATGTCAGCGAGCTCATCTCTGAGCTCGTCCCTCTCATTCCTAATGCAATCAAAGTATTCTTTCTGCCTCTCTAGGGCCTGGCCACACAGATGACAGAGGAAGAGAAGAGAAGAGGAAGAGGACACGTTGGACAGGCTCCACACCCACATGCAAACACCACCCACATGCATGGACATGCACACAACAACACCAACAGCAACATGTGATGCACACACAGAGGACGACACAGGTCAGAGGTCGACTGATGGAGTCTGCCAGACAGGGTTAGTGACGTTAACAAGGCGCTTCATCATCGTCTGACATGAACGATGATTTTATCTGCACTACAGGACTGAACTGGTCAAAGCTGAAAAAGTCACTTCTCCTCCAGTTTTCTGTCTTTCTGATATAATAACCCTCAACTTTAATCTGAGCTTTTATGAAAATCTACATGATCGGTGAACTAAACATAGGAAAATACATGATTTTTACTGAAACAATGCAAAACACAGAAGGTAATATCACAATAAATGCTATAAATCACTTAAAAAAGGTTAAATTTAGAGGAAAAAAAATCATATGGGAACTGCCACTAAAGTCGCACTGTGTCTTTATGGGTTAAATTTACTGCCCCTTTCAGAATCACACTGAAATAAATGTGAACAATAAAATAGACAATGGGTATCAGTCTTAAATCTAAGGACAGGAGTTAACCCATGTGATCAGTGAAATGTCTAATCGGTGCTGATGAATCGGTCGACCTCTGAGGAAATGATACAGGCACAAATTAAGAGAGGTGGGGAAAGGAGGCCTAAAATCTGATCCATTTATGAATACGACTACACACAACTCAGAGCATCATCACATACAGTCCACGTCTATACAGTGGAATAAAACCACAGGACTAGAACTGTTAGGTTGAAATGACTGGATCCAAACTGAAAATTCTGTTATTTCAACATGCAAAACTCCAAACTGAATGTGCAGGGGTTCAGGTTGGTGCTAATGCTGATGGTCCCCATCATGCAGAGGCAGCGTGGGAGGCAAAAGACCCCGATGGAGACGCCCTTCATCACGCAAATGACGAGGTTTCCAGGACAACCAGCTCCATCTTTTGCCTCCCAGGTTCTGCCAGAGCAGCCAGGTGGGACCTCCTACCCCAATCTTTTTGTCCTTCCAGTTTATCGTTTCCTGCAGGTCAAACACCTCTCGGGTGAGGGCATCTAACTTAGTCTGCATTTGCTGGCTCTCCTGGAGCAAGGAGGGAGGAGTAAACAAGATGATAAAGGACAAAGAAGGAAGAAACTGAGTGAAGCAAAGACAGAAGAGGTCAAAACGAGTACAGTCACGCAAACAGGAGAATGGAATGAAACGATGAAACAGAGAGCCATCAGAGGGGACAGAGCAGTGGACTGGAGGACCTGGGCCAGACCAGGGTCCATGTAGAACCCATCCAGATCCTGCACAGACTCAGACTAAAGTGTCAACGTTTGTGGTCCTGGTGCATCCGTACCTCTATGAGCTCGTCTCTCTGGCGGAGTCCTTCTTTCAGTTCTTCCTGTTTGTGCTGCAGGACCGTACATGTGTGTTTCTGTCTTTCTAGTTCCTGAAATGAAAAAACATTTTATCGTCAACCCTTGGAGAATCCTCCAAACAAGCAGGCTTCTAATAAATGCACCATTCTGCAGAAAACATTCTACTAATTCACACTTGTGTCTAGACCAAGATTTTTTTTTTTCCCCGTTGTTTATTGTGGTGTGAGCCATTTGTGTATAAGACAAATAAAGATAACCGTACTATGTGGACTGATACCTCACATCTACATCTTGTAGAACTTCTCATTCCCATCGACATGAAAAATGAATGTGGTAAAAATATTATTGTTATTTGTTGTCAATAATCACCATAAATGTCAAATCATTATATATTAGGTTTTAAAGCAGATTTTTCTTCCTAACTCAGACTTGAAACCAGACAGTCACTTATGGATTCAAATTTATATTTAAGATGTGAACATAACATATTTCAGAAATATACATATGGAACAAGTAATAAACAATAAAAGATTACATAAAATAAAAGGACAAAATTTAAACATTTATTCCAATAGTCATTCATTACTCCAATATTTATCACAGTATAATATAAAATTTGTCGTTATGATTTTGTTGCCTCATAATTCAACATGTTCAGAGAAATTTGTCCATATAGTTTATGAAGGTACAAAGTTTTAAAATTATATTACATTAATAAATAATAAAATCACCACCAGTCAACATGTTTGTTTACCAAATTAATTAATGAAAACAATCCTTGTATCATTTGGAAGAAAAGAAAACATTTTGATGTATAACTGACAAATATGCATTTATCTTCATGTGTAATTATGTGTTAAATCTGAAATAATGATCTAAACTGAGATTAATAACATCAGAGCTGCTGCGACTCCACAAAGATGACAGTGCATTCAGTTTCAGATCCATTCCAAACCCTACACTTATTTATAGTTATTTTAAGTTAATGATAGAAATGTGTATCAGGGTGTTTGTTTTTATTCAAATAAAATGTCCAGACTTTTTCAAAACTGATATATTCTCCCCCGGATCTGGACTTTATGTACTTTTATATGTGCGTTCCTTCTTTTTTTGGTTTAAACTGTACCCGTTGCGTAAAGTAGAAAAGTTCGTTTTATTAAATGTATCAATGAACGAATGCATAATTAAAAGTGAATTATGTTTTACTTACAGAAAAGTTTTAAAATCTATGAAAATCACAAAAGTGCATGGATATGACACAAACAGGTTTCACTAGAATCATTCCAGTGCTGATCAGTTTGTGAAATCGTATTTAGTTTTTCATACATTTCCTCATGTATTTCTTATCTTACAGATTATTTTGAGCATACACTAAATTTATTAATTAAGACTTTCACATAAAATTGCAGACTTCAAAAGGTCTGTAAAACAGCGTTTCAAATCTCCATACTTTTTAGGACTTTCAAACGTGTCCGAACACCCTGTGTATTTGTTTGCAGATCCTTTTACCTTTGACTTTTCTTCCAGCTCTCTCTTCATCTCCGACATCTGCTCCTCCATTTCCTCTATAACATCCTTGAGCGTGTCCACATGATAGATGAGGTTGGCTTTGTCGTTGTCCAACTGTGCATTTGAAACCATGGCTTTCTTATACTTCTCCTCTACCTCCGCCAGTGACTCCTGGTAGAGTTGGGAGTGTGTTAATAAACGGTCAACCGATGTGAAACACAGCTCACCTACATGCATCAGGTGGGCGCTCCAGGTACGACACTGAACACACAGCAGGTCTCCACAGATTACATGTTAGCTCAAAAAGACTGAGTTCTTTGGTGTCTCTTATCTTCAAAACAGGACTTTGACAGTACTTAATGATGAACATGTAAATGAAACTGAGCACAATCACGTTGCATTGAATCCCTTTCAGGAGTGAAACTATGAGGGACAAAAAGTGACATAATGAGAGATAAAAAAAATATGAATAAATAAATGCAGAAATAAATTAATAAATAATGAAATGAAAACTTGAATAGATGCAGAAATAAATTAATAAATAATAATGAAATGCTAATGTTGTTATTATCCCATATTTTTTATATTTATTTATAAATCAATTTTGTCAATTATGCATGTATTTTTAAATGTATATATTTATTTACAATTCTCTCTATTTATTTATATATATATTTTTGCATTTCCCATTTATTTACTTATTTATATATTTATTTATGTATTTCCCCATTTGTTTATTTATGTATTTCTGTGTCCATTTTGTCAGTGGATGAGTATATACACGTGGAAATACGTGAATGAATGTGGAAATGCAATAATAGAAAACTAATTAAATATATGAATTCACAAATATATGAATAAGCATGTACATTATAAAAGGCATACATAATTATAATAGATAAATAAATAAAATAAATATAATATGGTAAAAACATAAAATATAAGCTATTTAATTATGTATTTATATATCCATTTGTGCATTTATTTATTCAAGTATTTAGTTATTTCTACATTTATTTATTTATCTTTTTAATTTATTTCTACTTATGTAATTTTTTTGTCCCTCATATGAAACAAGGCAACGGTTTGAAAAGGGATTTGAAAGAGAGAACTACGAGAGAACCAGGAAACAGAAGGATGAGAAGTGAACTAAGAGTGTGTCAGCTGAGTCAGAATCTACCATGACTGAGCCAGGAGTCAGGTTTGTTAGTAAACTACTGTTGTCAGTGAAACGAACATGGCTCTTCCTTAGAAAGCTGGAAGTTGCAGAGGTCCGACCGTAGGGCCTTTGAATGCTGTGACAAATGGAGGATCTGGGTGGAAGAGTCTTGTACTGAATGATAATGTGGGTGATCTGTCAGCAGGTGGAGCATGTCGCTCCTCTTGGAGCTCAGAAGACGTGTGGGAGTGTCTTCACTTCAGGCCACAACCAGAGAATTGGATCAAAACAGGAAGTGAGGGGAAGATCATGCAATAGAAGGGTCATTATGCAACTCAAAGTGGGAGCAGTCAGAGACGGTGGTGTTAGAGCAGGGGTCTCAAACATGCGGCCCGGGGCCAAAACCGGCCCGCCAAAGGGTCCAATCTGGCCCGTGGGATGAAAGTGCAAAAATGACCCTGACGACAATAACAGTCAAGGTTGGACAAATTATTTTAGTTCAGGTTCCACACACAGACCAGTGGAATCTACAGCAAAATAAGAAAAGAATAACCCATAAATAATGACTACACATTTTTTTGAAAAAATCTGTGAAAAAAATAATATTACACTGAAAATATTTATATTTACAAACCGTTCTATAACAATAAAATCAAATAAATAAAACCAAATATGAACAACCTGAAATGTGTGATTTTAACAATATTCTGCCTGTTACCACATATTTGTGTAAAGTTGTGTGTAATGTACGTTTATAAATCTTAAGTTGAGGCATAATACTGTCAAAATTGCACACCAATTTCTAATGAAATCACATTTTTTCAGGTTAGTCACATCTTTGTTTGTAAAATGTAAATATTTTCATAATTTAACCTATGAAGACCCAGTGCTACTTTTGTGTCAGTTCCCAAATGAAATTTCCTCTATATTTAACCTTTTTTAACCCATAAAGATCCAAACAACCACCGTGTACCAAAATCTGATATAAATTGTTTAATCCCTGTTGATCCACCAATACATGTCAATAATTGGCGTAAAATGCAGTTTGTCATCTTTTCATAGTCAGATACGACCCATTTGAATGTTCAGAGGCTCTGTAGTTACCATGGAAACACTCATCATCTACAACATTAATTCACCAGTAAAACCCATGGAGTTGTATCAATGACACTGGATGGACACACTAGGGTTATGTTCAGTTAAAGACAGATTTTGCTGAAAAGGTCACTTTTTTTAAAGTTTTCTCTATTTTTGATTTAATAGCCCTCAACTTTACTCTAAATTTTTACAAACATCCACATGATTGATAAAACAAATTTTCACTGACACCCCCCCCCAACCTAAATAAATAAATAAAAAAAACAGAATATTACAATAAATGGTAATAAACCACTTATGGACAGTAAAAAAAAAATAGAGGAAAAATTAATTTGGTAAGTGACATAAATGTCACACTGGGTTAATTAAGTTTTGTACTGAAACAAAGAGGAAAACTTGGAGTTGTTTATTATTTCTAGGTTACCATGTCATTATTTTACTGGTCTAGCCCACTTGAGCTCAAATTGGGCTAAATGTGGCCCCTGAACCAAAATGAGTTTGAGACCCCTGATCTACACTATATTGTCAAAAGTATTCACTCACCTGCCTTGACTCAGATATGAACTTAAGCTCCACCCCATTCTAAATTCATTGGTTTAATAGGATGTGGGTCCACCATTTGCAGCTATAACAGCTTCAACTCTTCTAGGAAGGTTTTCCACAAGGTTTAGGAGTGTGTCCATGGAAATTTTTGACCATTCCTCCAAAAGAACATTTGTGAGATCACACACTGATGTCGAACGAGAAGGTCTGGCTCTCACTCTCCGCTCTAATTCATCCTAAAAGTGTTCGATGAGGTTGAGATCAGGACTCTGTGTAGTCCAGTCTAGTCCAGTCAAGTTCATCCACACCAAACTCTCTCATCCATGTCTTTATGGACCTTACTCAAATCTCTTGGTATGCTGAAATAGATAATGGACAATTCCATGCTCCCAACTTTGTGGGGACATTTTGGGGATGGTCCCTTCCTGTTCCAACATGACTGTGCACCAAGTAAGGTATTCAATCTCTCAGTGCATGTTATACGTCAGTAACACCAAAATGCCCTTCTCCATGGTATATTTTACCTTAATCTTTTAGCACAAGATGAAAAAGCTATTCAAAAAGGTGAAAATCTCTGCATTTCAGGGTTCAAATTACATTTTCTATTTTCTCTTTTTTTCTCTCAGGAGGTCTCTATCTAAAAAAAAAAAAAATGGAAATTTTATAATCTGGATTTTTTTTTTTTTTTTTGCTTCTGATCCAATCCAATTTTCATGATTAGTTTGCCAATACTAATCTGATACTGGTTCCTTTTTTTTCCTAAAACCCTATCCTTAAATTTAGATTTTATAACAAACATGAATTTCTGGAATATGGTTAACACCTCTTAACATCAGCTCTTCTCAGCATAAAAATTAAATGCAACCAAAGTATTACCCAAAAATTTTTATTATGTTTTATAACATAACCAACCATTTTTTCTATTTTTTTTAATAAACCTACTCTAAGTCAGGGCATATAAAGAATCAATCCAGTATTTGTAATGTATTATACCTCTTATAAAAATAGTAAATACATAAAATAAATACATTTTAAAAACTTTTAAAATCAGATTTTATATATATTTTAAAAAAGTAGCCAAGCAATCAGGTAACTTAGATGATACATATAAAGAAATCAGGTCAGAACTAAAACTTTAATTCTATGGGCTCTCCTTTCAGTGTCCATTCAGCTTCACTCTACATACATTCAGCCTTGGAGTTCCACAAGAGACTAATTTATTTGAGTTTGCAGAAAACCAGGCAATTCGTGTTGGTTTAAGTTTATTCTAAAATAATGCATTATTTATGTTTCAGTTATTTGAGTTCATTGTTAATAGTGAAAGAGTCATAACAAAGCTAAAAATTATTAAGAGAAAACACTTTAAGTTATTTCAGGAAGTACTTTTATTCTGAAGTCTTTCAAACAGGAAGTACCTTTAGATTGTGTCGATAATAAACCCTTTACATTGAAGATGTTGGTACCAGTTCCCTGTTCTGTAGCTGTAGCATGTTCAGTAAAGACTCAGTCTGAGAAGAGCCATGTTGATAACTCATGAAAACTGGATTGGTTTGATCATGTGAGTAAGTCCAGTCTGATCTTCTAAAAAATGCTAGATTGGCAGCCCTCATCCTGAAGAACTGGCTTACTGACATAACTTATTATCTTACATTTTGATTGAACATCTTTCACAATAATACCTCACAGGAATGGAAAATGAAACATGAAAATGGAAACAGATTTTAGACTTTGTCGCTTTCATGGGAGCACGTCATCACTCAATGGGTGCTGAGCCCCTTCTGGCTCCAATGTAATTCAAACACTTATATACATGTATATATACATATATGTATACATACACACACACACACATATATAGAGATATATATATGTATAACATTCAAATGTCCAGAGTGCAAGATTTAGGGAGATTTAGGATTAACATTTGATTGCAACGATGTCATGTAATATTCATAATGATGTTTTCATTATCATATAATCACACAGAATCGCACAGTGTGTTTCTTTTGCCTCACAATAAGCCATTAACAGCTCAACAGTAAAACCAGTCTGGGACAAAATGCTATGTTGGATGAGTAAAGTGGTGCAAAAGAATTAGACAGATTGTATTTTCTGGAATTGATGATGAAAATAGATGAGGAATGAGCTGTCGTCCCATCTCATCTCACTTACGAGTTACAGAAGCAGATCACCATGGTCTTTGGTGTTAATAACTGTTAAGAAATAAACTATTTTTTAGAGGCAGGTAAAATTTACTTTTGGCAAATCCAAAGGACCTGGAAAGTGAAATCAAAACATTAACACTAAACCTTGCTGTTTATATCTTCAGAGGGAATCTCTACAGCAACTCCAGACTTCCTCTGCTTCTTTTATGTTTTTCCAGAGGAGTGAATAAATAAAACAAATAATTTAGACTATTGTACCACTGTACGCTGAACCTTTACACCTTAACAATATCATAAGTTTGCCTTATCCTTTATTAAGAGTTGGTCATTTATTGATGTGGCCGCCACAGCGAATCATTTCCCCCATGTAATCCTATCCTCTGCATCCACTTCTCTCACACCATCTACCTTCATGTCCTCTTTCACTACATCCATAAATCTGCTCTTGGGTCTTTCTCTAGACCTCCTGCCTGGCAGTTCCAACCTCAGCATCCTTCTACCAATATATTCACTATCCCTCCTCTGTACATGTCCAAAATATCTCTGTCTGGCCTCTGACTTTTTCTTTAAGACATCTAACAAGTGCTTTTCCTCTCTTGTACTCATTCCTGATTCGATCCATCCTGGTCACTCCCAAAGAGAACCTCAGCATTTTAACCTCTGCTACCTCCAGCTCTGCCTCCTGTCTTTTCCTCAGGTCCAGGTCTCTGACCCATACAACATGGCTGCTCTCACCACTGTACACCTTCCCTTTCATTCTTCCTACATGCATTTATCACACAACACACCTGACACTTTTCTCCACCCACTCCACCCTGCTTGCACATTTTTCTTCCCATTTTCCATACTCATCTTTGCTCTGGACTGTTGACCCTAAATACCTAAAGTCCACCTTCTTTGCGGTCACAGAGAAGAAGTCTATCAGAATGTGAGCTAGCCAAACTTTTAAGTAGGGGGTAGGTAAGGTATATCGAGGTACTTACAGAGGACCAACTGCCTTTACACTCTTCATCTTCATCAGTGCCCTCCTCACTTCAGCCCTACTAATCTTTGCTACTTCCTGGTCCATAAGTGACCCCTTTTCTACTCTGTACACACTTCATTTTCCTCACTCATCAGCTCTTCCTTTAATCTTCCCATCACACGTCTGGCACCTGTCAACACATTTCCATCTCTATCCTTAATGACCCTAACCTGCTGCACATCCTTCCCATCTCTACCTCTCTGCCTCCTCAACCTGTACAGATCATTCTCTCCCTCCTTAGTGTCCAACCTAGCATACAAATCATAATATGCCCTTTGCTTGGCCTTTTATGCTGCATTTCCCTGTACTCCTGTCTACTCACTTCAGTACTTTCACTGTCCCACTTATTTTTTTACTACCCTCTCTCTCTGTAAACACTCTTGCACTTCCTCATTCCACCACCGAGTGTCTATATCTAGTTTCCTTCCAGATGACACACCAAGTACTCTCCTACCTGTCTCCCTGGCTCACATTAGCTGTAGTTGTCCAGTCATCTGGAAGCATCTCCTGACCACCCAGAGCCTGTCTCAACTCCTCCCTGAAGACCACACCACATTCTTCCTTTTCAGCATCCATCATGTTGTCTTCTGCTCATCCTACACACCACCAGTCTGTGCTGTCTGGCTGCACACCTCACCTGCTATGACTTTGCAGTCACGGATCTCCTTCAGGTTACATCATCGACACAAGATGCATTCGACCTGTGTGCTCCTACCTCCACTCTTTTAAATCATCGTATGTTGCTGCCTCTTCTGGAAGGAAGTGTTCACTACAACCATTTCCATCTCTTCCTCATTGCCTCTGTTGTCTGCCCCAAAATGTCCATTGAAGTCTGCATCAATCACGACTCTGGCTAATTCCAAACTCACCCCTTAGCCCTCCCCCTTTTCCCTACCCCCCATTTTGCACATTAACATGAAGGGGTAGGGGAGTCCTGATTCTTGATGAGTCAGTGGGAAGGGGCTAAGGGGGAGGGTTATTTGACCCTCAGAACTGAGAGTTTTTTGGAGCGCACTACAAACAGAGGGGTACAAGAAATTTCCCGTCATTCTGTTCAAACTTCATCAAGATGGAGGTAAACACAGCAAAAAGTGCAGCAATATGAAGAAAGAAACAAATAATTGTATGTATTTTCTTTGTAAACAACATAATCACTTGATCAACTGTTCAATGCTGTTTCATTGTGTTGTAGACCACATTTCTGCAGTTTGTGGTTGATGGCTGCAAAAAAGATGCCCAAAGCCCATGCAACAGAGACAGTTACAGCTGCTGATGACATGATGAATTCTTTTACAAAGTTGTCACATCTGTTTATAGGGTCATCATTGTCTGCTGATGATGTAAGAGGTCTCAACGGGTGGTCTCATTTTGTTGGGGAATATTTCACACCCTACCCCTTGCAACTCCATTTCACGGGGTAGAGGTAAGGGGGAGGGCCAAGGGGTGAATTGGGATCGGGCCTCTCAGTTCTGGGAATGCTCTGCATCACTTCATCTCCTCTAACTCACATCCTACCTGCCTAGCTAACCACTAACAACATTCATCACCCCATCTGACAATCTTTTCACCTCCAGAACATTCCTCACAACCTCCTCTTTCACGATAACTCCTACTCCATTTCTCTTCCCATCTATAGCATGGTAGAAGAACTTGAACCCTGCTCATAAGCTGCTGGCCATTCTGCCTTTCCACCTGGTCTCCTGAACACACAGTACATCTATCTCCCTCCTCTGCATTGTGTCAACCACCTTTCAAGCTTTTTCTGTCATAGTCCCAACATTCAAAGTCCCTACTCTCAGTCCTAGCATCTTGTTCTCTCTGCCTACAGGCATGCCTTCCTCCTCTCCTTCTTCAACCAACAGTTGTCGAATTTACACCAGTACCCTGTAGGTCAACAGTACCGATGGCGGTCATTATTAACCCGGGCCTCGATCGATCTGGTCTGAAGTTCTTTGTTGGGATTCACATGGTTGTTTTAGAGAAAGTTTTACATCAGATGTCCTTCCTGTTACAACCCTCTGCATTTATCCAGGCTCGGGATTGCCTCAGTAATTACACTGGCTTGTGCGACCCTTTGAGACTTTATTAATATAAACTTTTTAAACTGAATTATATAAACCTAATTGAGTTCTCTCTATAGAACTCAGTGAGCAGGTTCTTATCAAGGATATCAACCATAGGGAGACTGGGCGAAGAGAATATTTTTCTAAGATACTTTATGATTCATGTCCATATAAGTAGCAAAAAAAGGATTATTATATGTCAGTTTTTAATATTTGTTTAAAATATCTATTTATACTTGTTAAATTTACCCTTTATTTTTTATAACAGTATGCTTTGTTTGAACCCTGCATCCCTGTCTCTCATGGCTCCACAGTGAGGAATTTCATCTATGACATTTTTTTGATAATGTTAAGTTGATCTCAAAGATTCTAATCAGCAAACAGCATTTCTGAGCAGATTTAGTCTTTTACTTAATTGCAGAAAATAGGTGTTTTTCTGTCTTTTGAACACATTCACTTCAAAAATATGGGAAATATATACTCAGCATGCAGCATGCAGAGTAGAAGAGACCAGCTTCAAAACTCTCAACACTTAATAATATAAACCTATTACAAATCACATTATTATTCATTGTTTTTATGATGTATTATAATAAGCTGAAGATGGTCTTTAAAATCTATATAAATCATCATTCATAGGAGTACTTTCATTTAAGTGGAAGCTTTGATGAACCTTCACCCTTTAAATCTCAACAAAAATTTTATGTATTCTGCGTGTTGTTTTGAAAATATAATTTGTTTAACTGACATTAATATGTTTTACAAAGAAAACGTCAATAAAACTCATTTAATATGTGTTAAACTGAATGTTCTCCTAACCTAAAATGAAAAGGTTTGCATCTGTAAAAACACAATTATAGCTATCTCTCATGTTTATTTTTGTATTTCCACTGATGTCGTTGAGTTTCAGCATATGGCCCTCACCCTACTGGCTGACCACCTCCCTTTGCAACTGCTGAGGCCACCCAACAGTGAAAGGACACCACACCATGCACTCTATCTGAAATCTTTTGCTCCTGTTCATAATCATTTCAATTGCACATTTCTGCTGTTGTCATGGAAACACAATTGTAAATAGGGGTATGTTGTCATTTGCTTTGTGGTTCAGTTTGGCATGAGGGATGTGTGTGCCAAATTTCTTTTGACTATGCCAAAATAGTTTTTATCCTCCCATTCTAAAAATATAGGGGGCGTAGTAGAGCCATTTTACCATACAGCTACATGGGTGACATATCATTGTATTCAGGATTCAACATTCACGCTCAAATGTTACACTGGGTCCAACTCAATCCGACACTCTATGAGTGAGATACACATACTTTTATACTTCTGAAAATGGCCACTTTGATGTGAGGTTGTCAAAGTCATGCCCAACATTTTATCAAAAATGTAATTGGTAACTTTTGACTACACACGTCTGTAGGTAATTTTCACCAAGTTTGGTATAAATTGGATGAAAAACCCAAGGAAGAAATATTAATTGTATGAGAGGTGTGATTTTATAGGTCCACACTTCTGCCCAATTTGGCCAGCTTCCTGTTGGGCTTAGGGCAGGGGCCATAATGTAATTTTTGCTTGTCCCAACAGGGGCTATGTCTGTACCAATTTAAATTTTTCTACATGGAAAGACGTTGGATGAGGGCTTTGACACATGTAATGTATTTTGACTTTTGAGGGGCGGGGCCGAGTCATTTTTCAATTTTTTTTCTTGGCGACTACAAATAAAAGAAATTATTTACTTGGATCTTTGGTCAAATAAAATTTAATTTTTGTTAATGTTCAGGGTGTCAAATTTACATTCAAAGTGACATCGAAATAATAATAACAGAACCATGTGGTTTAAATAGACCCTGTGTTGGCATGTGTCAGACTCGGGCCTAATCATCACTTCAAAGAACAACACAGACAGAGGCTGTTTCTCAATACGTGTTCTTGTCTGTTCTCGTGTTCTCATGAAACGTTATCAGTCGCTGCCCAAGTGCTGTTCCAATTCAAAGTTCACATAAACCAAGAACACATGGAATACCCAAATGTTGTTCTTGTCAGTTAGCTTAAATCAAAAATGCACTGGTTGGTGACTTGTGTAACCCGGTGGGAAATAATTCCAAAGATCCACTTCATGCTGTTCTCAAATGCTGTGGAACCAACCCGCCCACCCGGTGTGCTGCTGGATGTGCTGCTTGGTGAGCCGAACACCGGGGCCTGGCTGAACCAAGGAATTTTTGACAGTTTTAAAAAACATACAAAATGTATAAATGACATGTAAATACTAGAACAAATGCAGTGAAATGAAATCACATTGTAGTAATTTGAGGGAAATCCAGCAGACACAGGGAGGAAAGTTTACAAATACATCCGTTCCAATTACACAGAGACTCACATTCTTAGGAAGTACGTTGTCTGAGACCGTTCATGCCAAGACCGTACTTGCTGAGTTCACAGGAACGTACTCTGCATTCATGGTATTGAGAAACAGCCTCAATCTTTTTTTTTTTTGCAAATGAATGTGAGAAAACCCTAAAATGTGTCAACAGTGGAAATTGAAGGTACAGTGACTTCACATAAAATAGTAAAGTGGACTCAGATTTTACTGCCTGGTTAAATATTACATTTGGTCTCAACACGGGGATCTTGGATTTGCATACTTAAGCACTTTTAAATGTGTTTTTGGTCGTAGGTCGGCAGTTTGCACCACTTCACCAGAATGTTCCGTATATCTTCATGAAATATGACAGTTGCCTTGTCTCACCCTTCATCACTTAGACCAATCTGCTTTATCACCATAATAATAACAAGCCCTTGGGTCACTACGTCACTATGAGTCATTACTGCTGATGAATGGTTCAGTACAAGCATGAATACCCCACTTTCTGGTGGAGTCGCTATTTACAACATTAAAAAAAAAAAAAAACTTTTCAGAACTCAGAAAGATGAAGGTCGTTCATCGTCAGACATTTACAGCAGCCTTATGATGATTCATACCAGAAAGTACAAGACATAAAACAACTGATAATCCATCATCTATCTATCGTCGTCCGTCTGCAGTTTGCTGACGAGTTACAAAAGAAGGGCTTTTTGGGATTCTGCAGTAAAAGGGCTCTCTGCAGGCTTTCATAATGCACCCCTAGCGTGAGTGTGTGTGCATCTATGACTGTCTCTGTGTGTGTTTAGATCAGTGCTCTGGTAAAAAGCTTTATTTTTATATTTTTGTTTCCCTACGGAGACGGACGCTCTAATCTGGGCTGAAGTGGGACAGGAGAGGGGAGCAGAGAGAGAACACACACACACACACACACACACACAAAAACACACACATAAACATTTATTCACACTGCAAATCAGCACACGCCGAGGCTTGAGGATCTGTCACAAGCCGTCGACCAGCTGCAGCGGCAAACAACGAAACCACCGGTCCCACTGCAGCTGTCCACACCTCCTCTGAAACAGTTCACATGGAAAACATCACCAAACGCACCATAGAGCGTCTACACACTCCTATACAACACTGTGTCAGGATGCACGTGTGTGTCTGTGTGTTTATGTGCTGAGACAGGATATGAGATCCATAGCGGACTAATTCCTCTTGACATGATCCATATGCTTACATTTAATGGACAGAGCAACAACACACACACACACACACACACACACACACACACCTATACACACACACAGTCACACACACACACATATACACACACACAGTCACACACATACACATGCCTGAGCCTCTTATTTAATTAATAGAATTGAGCTGCCTCACATGTCAGCCTCGAATGCAATTACAGTAACACACATAGGCAGATACACGTTTCTGTTACTCTGAAGAGTCTTAACAGACATGCTCACGTTCCCACAGATACACAGAAAGTCCATTTTTCAACTGCCTCCTTTAATAACCCAACAAAACTAAAATTAGCTCTAAAAAGAAGTTTCAGGACCTAAAATAAAAAGAAAAGTTTCCAAACCCACAAAACCTACACACAAATTACAATGAACAAAATGCAACTGCATGTTAAATTTGTTTAATTTTCTCTATAATGTGCCGGTTCATTTTATTTCAATTTTATTTATTTGTTTCAAGCAGAAAAAAACAAAACATTTCATGTGAACAAGGAACTGGCAGCAAAGTAAATACATTTAGAAAAATAAAGGTGAGTAAGACAATATAGCAATTGCCATGGACAATAACAAAATAAATTCAACATGTGCTGCTTCAAAAGGAGTGGAAAGAAGGAAATGTATTAAATCCCACCCCGTCTCTCATTTATACAACAAAACACATTACCTTTGCTTCCTTAAAGGTAAAACTATGTTTGTTTAGAGTTCTGATAATGTAAATAACACAGTAAAACTGATTAGGAAAAAACTGAGTTATATTAAACATAGTGATGATCTAATTGATAGTCTGCATAACTTAGAATAAACTATATTTCAACAATATTTTTACATATCAGCGACACATACCAACATGGTAAACAATAACAATCACATACCAACAATGGTAGAAAAGAACCAAGAACGTAATGACCCAGCAGTTAACACTTGTTACTGTATATTGTCCTGATACCAAAACAACTAGAATAATACAACAGAACAGATCCATTTTTTTTTAACCCATAAAGACCCAAACAGCTACTGGAGAACAATATCGTTGACTGATATAAAATGTTTAATAACTTATGAACAACTCAAAAAATCAATATGTTGAAATATTTCAAGTAAAATACAGTTTATCAACTGAAGATTGGAGTAATTTAGTTCAAGAGATCTACGTCATGGAAAAGCTTTCTTTTTCACTCAAATTACAAAAGGACACTTTTTGTAGAATATAGTCAAAATGGTTGGAATATGTCAAGCCTGTGAGATCAGACTTTCCCTAAGGACTGCTATTTGATTTATTATTTATACACATTTTCTTATTTATATAAAAATTTTGAAAACAAATGGCTGCCCTGCCCCCCATTCAGGTTGGTTTATTTTGATTTTGTTAAAATGTCAAAAACTGAAAATATATAAATTTTGTAAATCCTTATATGATAAAAGTGATTTGCTTTTTCGATAAAAATGTTAATACAGTGATCCCTAGCTATAACGCGGTTTACTTTTCACGGTTTTGCTACTTCACGGATTTGCATCGTGCATTGTGTTCTGCATTCTGATTGGCT
>JAPTGZ010000001.1:30912711-30927837 GCA_029814645.1 Fowleria isostigma | reverse complement strand
AATTAAAACCCATTTGTAGTGAGACATTCTCTGAAACAATTTCCAACATTTGTTTTGTCTGTTTTTGTCTTCTTTTGTTGTATATAAAGCTGCTGAATACTTGAATTTTCCGCAGGATCAATAAAGAATCTATCTATTGAACAGAAATTTGTACTGTTGTTCAATTTTCTGTTTTGGCATTAGATGTTTATATTTGTTAGGCCCTGACATACAGTATGAACATGTGTATTTCTTAAAAAATGTACCGCATGTATCATATGTATCATCATCTGCCGTATTTCTCCATGCATAATCATAAGGAGGTGAAATAACATGTCTTTGTTCTAATACAACAGCAGATGACAGTGTGGTTCTCCTGTTTGGCTAACATTCAGTCTTACCTTGAGGTGCAGCATCACGGTTTCACTGATCCACCACAGAGGGAAGAACCACATGTTAAAGTAGAGGGACATCTGGAGGTGGAGGCTGGACAGAACCCGTTTGTCTAAAAACAACAAAACCAGCACAACATGAATGGATGTGGAAAGAACTACTGCGTTTCACACGTAGGTCAACAGCTGGGATAATAACGGCCCGATATTATAGATAAATCCACTTTCACTGATGCTAGCTAAGCTAACGTCTATGCTAACCGTCCATAACATGAGCACGTCCAGATGTATTTACCGTGGAGCAGAAACGTGTCGTGGTCTTTGGCGAGAGACTCGGTCCGACTTTGGTCAAATAAAACATTTCGAGAAAAGTTTTCTAGTCGTTTTCTAACAGTCTCCGGCAGTTCCATCGTAAAAAGTCGGCTCTGCTAAAACACAAACATCACAGACAAAAACGCCCCGCCCCTTCCTCGTTGCATGGGCTTTCTGCGTTTCCATGGAGACCACAGGAATCTCGCGTTTTACTCAAATCTCATGATCTCCTAAAGCTGTCGAAAGTTGAATATACAAAGGTTATTATTGTTATATACATATATATATATATATATATAGTTTAGAGTGAAATTGGGAAAAAAAAGATTTAATAATTTATTAAAAAATTAAACTTTGACCTACTTTTCGTAAAATGTAATCACATCTATTCTGGGTAACTGGCAATCTATAAACCCAATTTGGTATGAATTCAACCAATAATTTTTAAAGTCTTAACAAACAAACAAAAAACAATGTCCCTTGCCTCCCCTTTGGGATGCGGGGTGATATATGCTGATGACCTGACATTGTTTCATGCTTCTGTAGGAAAGAGAAACCAGTTTTCCAAGGTTCAGTGTCAAGCGACAGAGTGGAGCAGTAATTTTGTGAATCAGGAAATTTCAATCACAACTTTTACTTTTAAAACACCAGTGACCATCCAACGTAAAATTCGAGTAGATTAATTAGAAGATTTCAAACCACTTGAATTAGAAGATTATTATGGCATTTTTTTCCCCAGTGATGCCAAAAAGTATCAAGCATTGTAGCTTTAATACCTTATTATTTTAATAATTTTATCACATTTTTTACCCTTTATTGGCCAAGTGACTATTTTTGGTAATTTCCTCAAGCATTAAATTTGGGGCGAATCCTGTTCCTTAGTGAGGTCCAGAAGCATGTTGGTTTTTATAACATTATACAGAAATTCAGAAACATTTTAGGGACATTTTGAAGCTGTAATTAGTGAATTTGACTGATTTTTGTCAGTTTATGACCTTATAACAGTTATTTTGTTGCATGTGTTTACTTTTTAGCAAGTGCTGCTCAGATGTTTTATGCAATGTAGATGATGATGTCTAATAGCACACTAAGGTTGAAATTTTGAATTTCAGAGTATTTCAATGAGTGCCCTATATGAGATTAGGTCTTACCTACCCACTGCATACTATTAAAACTACTAATAGTTATTTCATGCAAATAAAATCCAGCTATTATTGAGGACTCCATTTCTGAATATAAAACCAGCAAATAATGCACTGGATGAAGATTGAGCCTGCACTGCTGTTCTAGGCTCATCCTGGGGGAATTTTTAGAGATGATGTAGGTAAGAGAAAGCAGCCTGATTTGAGTTGACGACGCCTTCTTAATTTATGCTTCTGCATCTGAATACTGTTTTGTCAAACTTGCAACACAGTGGGTTTATTGGACTTTTTATTATCATTTAGAGTGAGTCTTTTGTGTTCCCAGGTTTGAAGTCAGACTTTGAGGCCTTCCTGTGTTTCGCTCTCACTATGTCTATGGTCAGTCTGGCAGGAGTCAGCCTGGCCTTCCTCGTCTCAGCCAGTGTGTCATCTTTTGCCATGGCAAATATACTCATTGCTCTGCCATTTGTCTTCATGATGGTGAGTCACGTAGAGGAAAATACAGTATATGCACCTTAAAGCTCAGAATAATGTGTCATTTTACCACCTTTTTTGTGGTACTTTTTATGGTAATGTGGACTACTATGATTAAAACAGGGAATAAGTAATTAAATGCAAATACCAAAGGAATGAAAAAGAAATAGTTTAATAGACTGGTTGTAATTCTTGGTACCATATATTGGACCACAATGCATTTAAGAGAATAGGGATCAAAAACAAAGGTTAATAATAATGAAACATTTAGTTGTAATAGTTGTAATAAACATAAATCAGGGCTGAAAAATGAAAAACTTATTGTTTTTTATCTAATTGGATGTTAATTTTAGACCAAACCAAGCCAAATAAACTGTTTCCCATAAATTTGGAATACTTTTGTTTTCAGACACATTCTTTTTTTTTTTTTATTCCAACAAACCAAGTCCCCGTCACACTTTATCAAGAATAAGATAAGCTATGCCTTTATTAGTCCTGCAAGGGGAAATTTGAATTGTCACAATTATTTGATGAGAAGAGGTAAGCACCTCAAATACAAACACATAATGCCCAGTGATGGAGAACAAAACCTCAAGATGGACCATTTTATTAGAAAGTGTTAAAAACACCTGACAAGGAATTTATTTTTGACAAATACAATGCTAACTTGCATGTAGCTCTCTAATGTCAGTAACACAGTGAATACTAACATTAAAAGACAAGTATTTAATTTTTTTTTTGGTCTATTTCCTTCAGTTATAGTATTATGCCATTTGTTTTCATCTCTTCATGTTAGCATTTGCTGTTTTAAGATGCTAGCAATGGAAACAAATACAGCAACAAAAAAGCCTTTATAACTTCTTTTATGTCTCTATTAAATCAAATTATATATATATATATACACATACACACACACACACACGTATATACATATATATACACATATATATATATATACACACGTATATACATATATATACACACACACGCATATATATGTGTATATGTATGTATGTATATAACTGATTAAGATACGTATATCCCATTTGGCAGGCAGTTTTTACATACCCTCATTCTTAATACTCAGGCCAAAAAGTTTTGTTTTGTCATCTGTCTGTCAATTCAACAATGTAATTGCATTATCTAAAGAATGCATTGACATATCCGCACCAAATTTATACTGTGGATACATTTTTTCATGGAGTAGAAGCCTATTGAAAAGAGGTCACCTTGACTTACTCTTTTAAGGTCAAACAGCAACATGTTTTTTGAATAATGAAATCACATTATCTGAAGAATGCATTGAGATTTTCACACCAAATATACACAAAAATGTAATGTAAATTTTAGGGCAGTACTTTTCAACAAAATCTTAGACTATATTTGGCCGATGGATATTAAAAATGTGCAACATGTTACAGTATGTTTCATTTTGTAAACCTGAGGGTTATTTTACAGAAACTATCAGAGTCCCCAGTCACTATTGACAAACATTGAACATCATTTGAACAATATTACCTTGAAACTAAAGGGAGACTAATACGCTTACATCACTGGTATTGTTAGAATGTATTTCCCCAATATTTACTATGTTACCCATTTATTACTTTTGTAATTACATGTTTGCATTTATTACCATGTTATTACCAAGCTGTATTGTCAAATGTTACCCTTTTAGTTTATGCATTTCTCCATCCTTCTTTCATCTATTGCAGGTCTTTGGTGGTTATCTTGTCAATCTTAATGCCATGCTGAGCTGGCTCTCCTGGCTCAAATGGATCAGTATCTTCAGATATGGATTAAATGTAAGATTCACACTCTGGGAAGAGAATGAGAACGTCCCTTGTGGGGTGATAATTAATCTGTCTTCATTTGAAACCATGATCTTATTAAGTACAACCTCTTGTCTCTTTCAGGCTGCCTTCATCAATGAGATGACGGGACAGTGGTTCTACTCCAACACCACTCGGTGAGAGCTGGATACGAACACAGCCACTCCTTCCAATACAAATCACCTACAGAACTCCACTCACCAAGTTTCTCTTCTCTGTGCTGCAGAATCCCAGGGGAGCTGTTCCTGAAAAGCCAGGACATCGACTACTCTGTGTGGGGCTTCTGGCAGAATCAGGTAGCCCTGCTGGGAATCATATTGGTCTGCATGTTCCTGGCCTACGTACAGCTGCGACGAATCAACCGCTGGAAATAATGTCCATCCATCTGTTTATGTATGCTATGTCCTATTTATTCAAAGGCACACAATGAGACACAGAGCAGCTGTTTTTTTTATGTGTGCACCAGGTAGTATAAGCTTTCTGTGATAATCATCTGAATGCCTTTGTAACCTCCTGAGTCTATGTCCATATATGAGGACATCATATTTTGGGATTTTTGGACCTTAATACTTCATTGATCTTAACCGTGACCTGTTGTTTTGATTGCACTTTTCCTGTCTTTTAGTGTCAGCAAAAGCCAAATATGTTAATCTCTGAAAAAAAAAAAAAAAGTCTCAAGGCCGAGTTGGTGAGAAAAGTGGACAAAACATGTTTATTTATACATTTGTTTGATACAGTGTACTAATTGGACTTTTAATAGTTACAATATCAGATGCTTTTCAATAAGAAGCACTTGTTTGTGGATGTTGAGACCTCAATCATCATTAAAGTGTAGAAAGGACAACTGTTTCATAAACCTCATTATGTTCAAAGATGATGCATTGTTTTGTTTCAGACTCATCAGGTCATACTAAAACAAAATGCAATGAGAGCCTAAAAATGCATACAAATAAATACTTGGGGGTGTTAAAATCATCCTATTTATTCACCATTACACATGATATCTCTGTCTCTCTCCTTATGCTATCACTCACACCAAACACACGTGTTGTAACATTTGACTCTCAGGTAGATAAGCTTCTGCTGATCATACGTTCTGTGCACGAGGGAAACTAAGTCTAAGTCCTACAAAGCTCCTTAAAGAGAGTGTGACATCTGATGACACAACAGGAGAAAAGCAACGATGTTCCTAATCTTCATTTTATAGCAAAATATTTTTAGCCATAAATTAAATTCTGAGGTAGATATTGAGGTAAAAATTGTCTTTCTATTTTAACAAAACAGGAAATTGTCAAGTAGTGCGTAAACTATTTGTAGATTAAGTGCATGATTTAAGTTCCAGTGTATGAACTTTATAGACATTTAATTACAGAAAGTGAAGATTATGTGCATAATTACTAGTGCTGTCAAATAATTAAAACCTTTGATCGGATTAATCACAGGTTTGCTGTTAATTAGTTTTGATTGAGCATAATTAAATATCATTCACTCATTCATTTTTAATCTATATTGTGTTTCATTTTGGATGAGCAAATGGACTCAATAAAGAAGGGAATATATATGAACTTAATATATTTATTAAACACCTTGTACCATTTCAACAAAACAACTTGAACCAAAACAGCTGTTTCGTCTCAATTTTTTTTGTACTCATTATTTCCATTCAGAGGGCCAACATGCTGTTCAGCCTCTTCTATCTTTATGGGTTGGTCCTGCTGCCTGTCACTACTGGATCAACTCCCCATTTGTTCATGCGTAACGGTAACTCTACTTGGACAAACTGCCCCAAATGTGTTACCAAAGACATTCAGAGTCATTCTGTGCTGTAGATGGGTTAATTGTGTTAACAATTTTAATCAGATTAATCATGATGATGGATTAATCCGTGTTAATGCTTTCCTTTGGACAACCGTAATAAATATACTTTCATTATGTGTATAATTATATGAATGAGATGTTTATGTCAATACCTGAAGCAGATTGTTTTGTAGAGTTTGCTGTGTTATACTGCCAGTCTCAACCAAAACTCCTAGAAGAGACAAAACAACTCCTGTCTCTAATAGAAAAATTCCGTTTTAGCCACCACCATAGGTGAGGGCAGAATGGTGCCATCTACAACTTCACCACCAGATGTCACTAAAGATTACCATACTGAACCTTTAATTTGGAGTTGAAGCATCACTGCACTGTACATTAACATACAACTCTGATTATATTAAAATACACAAAATGTACCTTCAGTAGTTATTGCAGTTATTATTTTTGCAACATTTTCAAAATTATAATAACTAAAAAATAATAGAAGAAGAAGCAGGAGTTTTTCAAATGTCTTGAGGGAGAACAGAACAAACAGTGGCCTCAGACCATACAAACAGTAAACCTTCACAAAAGGATGAACTTACATACAATAAGAAGAAACACATTTGATACAACCACAGCATTTCAGTTATAACAATCTACCATCCGAGTGTCAAATTCATCTGACTTGAAACAGAAAAAAGCTCTTCAAGTATAGTATAGACTGACCAATAGGCAGTGTGGTCATCAAACCCATAACAGACACATCTAAAATAAAAAATACTGCCCATATGAGATGCGCTACAAGCCACATTCATTGCACTTTATAAGAAAACCTGGTCAGAACAGACACATATTTCACACAAAACCACCTTAGTCACATCAGTGATTCCTTTTACCGGCACACTTACAAAATCTTGCATAGCAATGCTCCAAAAAAATACTTTAAAAGGTATTGTCTGTTGGCAAAATAAGGTTAAAACTCATCCAGGGATTGGGATTCACTAGTATTATTCATGCATGCCTGTGTATTTTTTGTATTTTTGTGTTAGGGTTTGTCTTGTGCTGAGCCAGTCATTTGTTGATGTAAACACCTTCATTTCTGGGGTAGCTGCAGCTAGTGTTGCCCATATTTTCCACAGTATGAGAGTAAATGGAAGGGGTTTAGCAGAAAGAATAACCTGAGTTCTCTGCATGGAAGCCTGTTCGTGTATCTTGGATTGAAAAGCTCCAACACAAATTTCAGACAAGAGCACAAGAATGCTTAAAATATTAAACTTGAACTTTACTTCCTCTTTGATTTTGTCTTATTTCACTTTATCCTTAATAAAACTTTGTAACACCACTGCAGTGCATGGTTATCTCAACAGATGTAACTCTTTAAAAGCAAAGAGTTTCTCATGTATTAGAGAACTAGATTGCACATGGAACATATTCCAATATAACCGAGAAATGGAAGCTGCGGTTCTTTCCCAGATCAGACAGACTCTCGTCACTTAAACTTTCTTCTTATTTCATCTTCAAAAACTTTTCACACTGCCTGCACTCTTATTCAAGCTGCTTCCTGCTGTTACTGGAGTGTTTTCCAACCCACGGAGCCACTCTGTACATTTCAACACCACACGCTCATCCACACCATAGTCCTCCTCGTCTTCGTACTCCACATCATCGTACTTGTGCTGCTCATTCAGAAGGGAGATTTTCACAAAAGAGCTTATGTCTCCCAGTTCAGCATCACTGCTGTTTTTAGCTGGGCCTCTGTTGTTTGAAACACTATGTCGCTGTGTCAGCTGATGTCTTTTTGAAAGGTTTTCCCTTCTGCGTCTGGATTCTGAGGCACTTCCAGAAACACCTCCAGCTCCACTTCCAACATTTCTGGCTGCTGACCTCTGATGTCGTTCACTATTTCTGCGTTGTAGTAACAGAACAGCCTCAGGTGTGAGAGTCAGAGTAAAACAGGCCTCCTCCTGGTGCCTGGCCCTCGATATCACCTCCGATTCTCTCTTGACAGGACTGTTTACATTTTTGGACTGTGGCAGCTTTGACAAGGACTCACTTGAGCTAGATGCAGGGAAACTGTCTGTTTGAGATGAGGGCAGCGGCCTGTCTCTTCTCTTTGCATGCAGGTCCACACTTGACACTCCTTTGGCAGTTGGAAGATGACTCCTGAGCTGGCTCTTCTTCCCCAGCTGCTTGAGGTTTGAAGTAAGTCTCTCCTTAACTGAGCTGCTTTTGTCCTCTTTTGAGACCTTAGACTTGGCTACAGTTGACGAGGAGTTACTGTCCTTCCCGGTTAGTCCAGACACTGACCGTGCAATCGACACAGGTGGTATGAATGGCATTTTGGCAACACACAGGATCAAGTAAGAGAGGAATTCGGTTTTTCGGTTGAAACGTTGGAAATAAAAAGAATAGGACACCAAGGAGGAAACGACTTTACTAAATAAGCTGAGACACTCTGAAGCATCTTCCATGCAGGGGTCAGCAGAAAGGCAGTGTCTTAGCTGTTGTGATCCACCAGCGTTCACCTCTAGTGGAACATCCGACATCCTGATGACTTATACATGAAAGGCAGGGGGTGTGGCCTTGGCTGGCAAAGGTTGTTTTGACACTCACATGCTCATTACTGTGAGGCTCAAAGACCTAAAATAAACACACTTCTAATCCTCTGGTGTCAACAGTGAATGCACAAGTGAGAGTACACATGCATGGTTAATCCTGCTGTGATGACGAAGGGAAGACAAAGGGGAATCCTTATCTGTAATTAACTTGTAAATCAAACACTGCAGGTCAACTTTGTGCAAATGTCAGGTTAACCCTTTACTGCGCATCTTATTTTAGAATCATGACCTTTATACAATTCTTTTATCACTCAAATTTATGTATTTTAATTCTACACATCATATTTTATGCTTTGCAGGTTTTTTTTTTCATAAAGCAATGCAGTGCAACAATGGAAATGAAATGGTATACATAACTCATACAAAATTATATAAGTCTTTTAAAGGAGTGATATTTTACTTTTTAAATGAAATTATGTATTTTTAAAGATTTCCCTGTGGTCTACATAAACTATAAATGCTATGCTTGGATCTGAATTCTTCATTAATTCAACTCCACAGGTCCACTTTCAACGCAATTTCTAAATAATGATATGAGAAAGGTGGTTTTGAGCTCTGGCCCTTTAAATGCAAATGAGCCACTTTACACCCCACCCCCTTCAGGTTGTTGACAGTGCTGCTCTTGTCTGTTCAGCCACTTGTGTTTGTTAATATAACTGAACGTTTTAGGTAATCGGCTCAAAGTTTGGACATATTTTTAGTATGGACTACAACTACTGCTGCTGACAATTATGTCGTACTCGGAGAAATGTTCATTGGAAGTCTTGACCTTATATTTGCAAATGTTGTGACATAACTAGTTGTAGACATAACAAATTAAGAAGGAAATAAAATAGATTGAGGAAATCTACATGATTTTTGCCACAATAAATATAAAGATAGCTCTGCAGCACCTGGAGGGTTCACATTCAAACTTTATGAACTATTATAAGGGTCCAAAAACACAAATGAACCAAAGACGAATGAAAGTGGTTTTAGCAAAATATAAAATGTGTTATATTGTATTTATGTATAACATATATACATGATTGATGTTCCAAACTCTGACCATCAGGGGTCAATCTGGTACCAGAACACACTTATGACCAAAACCACCAATGAATCAACACTATGTAGCATCAGAATGAATCAGTCACTGAACAAAGAATAAAGCTCATTGTTTATACACATCTGTGCTGTGGTATCACCATAAATTTCTTTTTATAAACTAAAAGCCATGGGTGCTTATTTTGACAGTCTAAATAACACCATCTTAGAATCCTTCCCATGCTGCATCAGCTGATAGTTTGCATTATAGCTGTTAGCTTAGCTGAAAACCAAAACACCAACATAATCTGCCCACCCTTGACCTTCAGTCCTGGCCAAAGTATTTGCACATATGGAACGACAGACTGATGACAAACTAATGACAATACCCTGTGTTGAGGGCCAAGACTAACAAATTACCTCTGTTTTTTGTCCAGTTTGTGTTGCCAATAGCTACACTGTTTCCCCCTTGGACGCCTACTAGTAACAACCGTTATATAGGTTACAAGGGAACATTTTGTTTTTCTGGTGTATTTTTTGTTTTCCTGGTGGCTACAAGTGTCACTACCTCAGCAAACTTCCAGAAAAAGCCAGTGAAAATGTGTTGTTTTTTTTGTTTTTTTATATAAATCAAAATGTAAAAAATGTAAAAACAATTTTGAAAAATATTAAATAATTCATAAATAAAAAAATAAGGACATAAAGAACAATTTAAAAAAATTAGAAAAAAAAGAAACTATTATTTAATCCTATTGTTTGGCCTTGTATGGGTTGTGGTCACCACCTATCACAGCCTCTGGTACACTTTAAAACAGAACCTGTTCAAATGGTTAAATCATGTCTTCGGTTTAATAACAGGTGTCAAACTCATCATTAAGGGTACAGGAGAGGGTTTGTCAAATGTCATCTTTATGGGGGAAAGACCTAAAGTTGTGTAAGTAATCATACAAACAAGGTCAAACCTGTCATAGTTTAATCTTAACTACAGATAAATAAAACAGCAACTTTGTAAAGATAACATCCCATCATAACTTTTTACCTTCATAAGCCTCAGAATTAAACCCACCCATGTAGAAGAAACACCAACATTTCATCATCATTCTCCATTCTTTTCATTTACAGCTATGTCCAGTGGAGAAAACAACAGTGCTTGAGCTTTTAGCACTTTCTTCTACTCTAAAAGTTGTTTCTTTGCGGTTCTTAAATCTGGTCACTTTCTGGTGCTTTGGTCAAAGGCCCTCACCATGGGAGACCAGCAGAGTGACTCACTACTCCCTACAGTGGTCACATAAATCTGACGTACCATTGGAGGGAATATATTCAAGTCCGATCTCCCTTTGTATAGTATTATAGCTCCTTATTCTAAACACTTTTTGGGAGTCTTTTTAGAAATGAAAATACTACCTATAGTCTCTTTAAATGGGCTCTATGCATAGCCCCACTGCTTCCTGAACTTCAGGTAGCTTCTGTATTTCCTGCGTTTCGTTACTGGACACACTGATTAATCCAAGTGTGTCTGACCACAGTAGGTACAACATGAAGTAGCAGGTAATGAAATACCCTCAGACAGAAAAAAAAGGGGTAAACATCAGGAACATTTATTTATTTTGGTACAAAAAAGTTCAACTACTGTTAAAATTTAAAATGATTCAAGATAACTTATATTTGTTTATATTATACAGATATTCATCCTAGATTTTTTTTTTACAGCCTGCTGTTTGACACAGTTTAAGATACAATATACATTTCATCAGTTGTGCATCAACATATTTTTTTGTGCACATGGAGAACTCGAAAACAGCGAGGGCAGCTGTGATAGGCATCCTTGAAAGAATCCACACAAAATGGAATCAGGCAGCAGAAAAAGAACAACCTGTGGAAAAAAAAAAAAAAAATCATCCATTCTCATCTTTTAAAGTGTTTTTCTGAGGTAGCGTGATTGATGCTGTATAACGAAATAACTAAATTTAAGTATTGAACTGTCCTCACCCACATAACACGAACACAAGGCACATGAGCCATGCAAATACCCCAGTGTGATAGGTCACCAGTGTGGTGACCTCAGCCTGACATGAAGGGCAGGTGGTCAGGACTGGAAAACGATCAAAGCAAACAAACGCTCTACTGGAAGAAGTTTGAACAGGTGTAGACGCTAGAGACAGAGGGAAAGCAAAAACATGTTCATACTCAGAATCAGTAAGATAAAGTGTAATTATTCAGTTTGTTAGCCTCATTTTAAAATATGTTGAGGTTCATTCAGACAAAAACAGAAGAGTTGTGTACCAGCAGTGCAATGTGATGCTGCCTTTACACACCATCAGGAAGATGATGCTTTTCAACAGTGAATTTGAAATTATGAGTGTTGTCTTCAAGTGCTTTTGTTGTAGCGAAATGGAAAAACGGCTGACACATAATTTATCGTGACCTGCTACTTGGGTAAAACAGGTGTGGATACGTCAATTCATGTGCCAAAACTTTTGTTTTTTTAATAAATTGGCTACATCAGTGTTTTTTCAACCATGAATTCAAATAGGGTCACCTGAAATTTTTTGTAATTGATAAAAAAATTAAATGCCAATAAATATTTTGAATGATTCAAAATGTATTTTATTATAATTAAAACACCACACTTTTTCTAATAAAATTCAAGTTCAAATAAAATGTAGGCTATAATATCCAAGAGGGAATATCTTTATTATCTTTTAAATGTTCATTGTGGCTTGTCTAAGATGCTGCAGCTCTCTGATAATTCATAGTTTGAGTTATTGTTTGTTCAGTATTTTCATCCTTTTAAATACAAGCTCCATTGACTGTACATATTCTGACCAAGGAAAATGCAATTCTCACTTTGTGCAGTAACATACACCCAACTTTTCTGCCTCTGTCCATAATAATATATATTACATAGACTAAACGTCGTCTAAATTTGACGTTTACTTGCAACATAGTATAGCAAACTACTACATGATCAAAATCAAATTAATTTTTGCAAAAAATGTCTTTGTTTTTAATGTCTGGGGTCACAGGCCAAAAAAATAGGTTGGAAACCTCTGGTCTAAGCTATAAATGTGCAAAAATCATCAGCTGACAGCCGTACAATGATGTCTGTTGCATGGGTTCCTATCTCTAGTCACTCTTGCTTCTCTGGGGTTCCCTTTCGTGTACATCTATTGTAAACTGCTCATGTATAATATTTTTTTCCTTCTTAGTACATGAATAAAAACCTATAAACCTGAATTTACCAGAATTCCCACAGCACGTGAAGGCAGGATTAGTTCATTTTCTGCAGCTTCATAAATTCTGGTACATTTCAAAGGGTAAATATTGTACTCTTTACTCCACTACAGTTGTTTGACAGCTTTAGTTAGTTTTTAAAAATTGAAATTTTTCATCCCTTTCCTGACCTAGAAAAACCCTATTTCCAGCAGTGTCCATTTTCAATGTTTGTGACAAATTGAAGGATGAAGACTTCCTGTAAGTAGTAGTGGTTTTACAGTCTACTCTTAGCTTAAAAACAGGCTTGTTTCTCTGCTCAATGTACAGGAAATGGTGCAACTGTCAGCTAGATTTAGGGCATTTCCTCTTATATAGTGAACAGGTCCTGTACTAAATGTGCACATAGCCACAGGTTACCATTTTAATGGTGAACCACTGGCCAAATGTTTGATTAATACTAACCGGAGAGCTAATTTTAGCCATTCTGAATATGGAAATGTGGTTGAGTCATGTCAAAGCAATAGTAGCTGTTAACCTAAAATTTCATATCCAATGGCACAGGCTGAAATGCTTTGACCACTAAATTTTTAAAAAAATAATTTCAAAGTGACTCAAGGCAATGTCTCCATAGAATTGGGCAAACATTTTTTTGAACTCATGACTAAATTTTTTTTTTTTTTTTTTTTTTTTTTAAGAGATACATGTCAAAATTCACACTTCAAATAATAACGGAATATGAAGAGCTAGAGGATGAATTCGTCAACGGTAAAAGTCTAATGAGCCGATGTTTACCGGTATACAAGTCAAATTTAACATAGTAGCATGAATCTGCAAGTAATATGTAAATCCAAAAACATAATAGTAAAGTGACAACTTTAAGTATGACGGTAGATTTTGTTTTCTCTATTATTCAAACAAAAAAGTTGCTTTAACAAAAAAATAAATTCCAATAAAAATGATTAAATTTTGTATTGAATAATAAAGACCCATAATATGGCCCAAATACAAATAAGATGACTTCAATAATAATAATAATAATAATAATAATAATAATAATAATAATAATAATAATAATAATAAAGTATTCAAATGTAGTTTTTGAATCTCAAACAATTTCTATATTCCACTTTTTTGAGAATGTTTTGTGATTAAAGTGAAGTGTTTTTATTGAATTTTTTTTTTTTTTAAGTGATATTTTTTGTGACTGAATAAAGACACAAATATCCTACCCATAATATGGCCCAAACACGAAACTGACTTCAATCAAAAACATGATTTTCAATCAAATAATGTCACTTCAATTTAAAAAAAAAAAAAAAAAAACCTTTTCAATCAAAGAAAAAAAAAAAGTGTTCAAATAAAAATGTTTTGAGTCTCATATGTTTTGCTTTCAAACACTTTTTTTGGATTGAAAAGGTTTGTTTTTCATTAAAGTAAAGTTTTTGTATTATTATTAAATATATTCTTTTGGAGTTAAAGAAATTTTTTTTGGGGGGAATGAATAATGAAGAAACAAATCTACCTTCATATTAATGCATAATCACAATTTGTTTGTACTTTAAGCCCAATTTACAGGTACTTATATATTTTTACTTAAGTCGTGGGTGCACAACTTGTATTTTAAATGCTTTTTTTTCCTGAGATGGTGGAGAATAGATTTCTTTTTGGAGACAAAGCGAGCCTGTTCAGTGTGTATTAGTAATTGCCTAGAATCCATAACTTAAAAATTCAATGTCCTTAACATATTTGACGAGTTTGTTAATGATATTTTTGAGATGATGGAATAGCACTACAAAAGCAGAACTGTGTACATACTAAAAACTTTGCAACTTAAGCATCTGTCAACGAGTGTGCAATTAATTATCACATATTATTCTATGCTAGGCCTGGAACTGATTCAATATTCTCCCATGAAAACCCTCTACTCTCTGTGGATCACTGTTAGATATTCCTTGATGTCTGGCATAACCGACACCCAGAGTTCCACTAATATCACCAACGTTAATGGGTAAGCATCTACAATCAATGTTAAATATTTCATAAATTTAAAAAGGAAATAAAACCAGTAATTTACAAGCAAAGACAACAGGACATCCACATCTGCACGACATATTCAAAATGGAGGATTACCCTGAGCTTGTACCTGTTTGTTGTAGCCGAGTTGAAAATTCAATTTCAGGTGAAAGAGAAAATGAGGGAGGAGGTGGTAGGGGGCTGAACATTGATTGAATATAGTACATCGTCACACTTTGTTCTGATTGAGTTGTTTCTGCAAAAAAAAAAAAAAAAAAACACAAAGCAGATGAGGGTTTTTTTTGTTTTTTTTTTTTTTTTT
>JAPTGZ010000001.1:30901561-30912611 GCA_029814645.1 Fowleria isostigma | reverse complement strand
ATTGTACTGACAAAAACAGTGCTTTTAGGCATTCCATGTTTTCTTTTCTGTCTGTTTAAGTCACATGATACACACAGATGTTAGTACTTGATTGCATAACCATTGTTTTTGATGACTTTTGATGATCTAATAATTTTTCTGTGACTGTATATTATCATTTATTTTTTATCAGTAATGCAAAAAAAAACAATAAACAAAAACAAAACATCATGATCAACACAGGTCTAATGGCAAAAAAGGCTCTATACTTAAGAGGCTTAATCAAAGAATCATACAGACAGTAGATGCTCTAATATCAGTCCTGCAAGCTCACAAAGCTCAGTCCACGTGTTTGGATCGCAGTGTGTCTTGGATGCATTTACACTTGGCCCTAGGTCTGTTCACTTAACATGCATCACTGCCAGGTCTTAAAGAGATTTGAGTGTTTGGTTGAATCCAAAGATTTGCCGAGTTCATTCTTAGAAAGAGGAGAGAAATTGATTTTTAGCTGTAAACACAAAAGATGTATTATGTTGCCTTCATTTCCCACCTTAAAACCAAACATACAAATGAAAAAACTGTTAAAATACAAGGAAATTTTGCAGTGTTTGTTATACCAGTGATGGTCCATGTGCTTTGAGCAACAATGAATGTCTCTTCTCTGTACTGTTGTACTGTCATACATCAAAGCAAAAAAAAAAAAAGAATTTGAAAAAAATGTGCAATGAAATAAGAAAATAAGAAAAGAAACTTTAGGACTGGTTGATAGTATCTTCTATACGACAAAGTTTAGGAATACAGTCGAAGAAAAAATTATTAGACCATTAAAAGTCATCAAAAACAATGGTTATGCAATCAAGTACTAACTCCTGTGTGTATCATGGAACTAAAACAGAAAAGAAAACATGGAATATTACAATAGCTATTGATGCTATTATGTGATTTTGATTATTATCAAGAAATTGGCTGGATATTAGCTCTTCAATTAAACTCTTATGAGCTATTTTTGTTGTTATATTTGTCCAAATAAATGTACCTTTAGTTGTACCAGGCATTAAAATGACCAAGAAATTGAAGAAAACATAGGGTGGGTTCATAATTTTTCCATGACTATATATGAAACAACTACATTGAATTCATATATATATGACCATTTACTCATAGTCCCATTTATATCATTTGGGAAAAGATTTTTGTGGGTTGTAAACATATTTAAACAAAATATATCTCTCACTATAAAGCACAAGGAATGCACTTTTCTGCCCTGGACATTCTTTATCAGGCATATACAATGAATTAATCTACTAATTGTCCTAATTGTGTCATTGCTCTGGACTTTTACCATTTATTCAATAAACACAGATGCTACAAGTGTTTTGATGCATTTGGCCTGTTGCTAATCACAAGTGCACCTAGTTGTACACACCCTGCACTAGGTGGTGTTATTTTGTAACCTAAGTCTTTTTAGGTGTTTCCTACTGTCGCCACCAGGGGCGCTCTTCCCTCTGGTCGTAGTTTGTGTATGACTGTTCGACGTTAAACGAGGTTATTCACTTGAATGTAACAGCTAGCGTGATGATGCTAAGCTAGCTGTCAGCCAGGCATCTACGGGTTTTGCTGCCGAGTTTGCTACCGGATGCCCCGGGTCGTATCTTGCTGGCCGTCTTGACATTCCCTCAACATTCCTGGACGAATTCGTGTCGACTGACCAGAGTCCGCGAATTCAGGTCCACTTCTATTCTAACCTTTCCCTGTTAGCGTAACCTAGCTCGCCGGCTAACGAGTGTGTACACTCGGAGAACCAGACTGACGAGGTAAGTTAGCATTCGGGCTAGCGGAATGTACGGGTGACGGTGTCGCTGTCATCTGGAGTTGAGGCATTTCCCCCTAGGAAAAGCCGAGGTCTCGTTCGTAGGACAGGCCTTTGGGTAAATGTGTGGATAGCAACACGTCAGTGTGTTCGTAAAACGATTAATGTTGCTCCCAGGCCCGTATGATACCGGCGAAGTATTAGCAGGCATATTGATAAACGCAAACTGGCTTGTTACGTTAGTGTTTCATAATGTTAGCCAGTTAGGTTACCGAATATGGAAATTCGGCCAAGTCATGCAAAAATAATGGTAGCTGTTAACTAGCTAAGCAGGTCACTGTTGTACGTAAAAGTCTGTAACGCAGTGAGGAATTGTGAAAGGGCTGAGATGTGAAGGATGGGAAAGTTGGCTAACTAACATTAGCTTGGTAGTGATATTTTCGCATGGGCTAATGGCAGGCGAAATGTTGGAAGGGGAATTAAGTGAGCTATTGTCACAAAACTAACAGGAGTTATCTGTATAATTATGGTTAACATAAAGTTAACAATTAACTGGTTTGGAATTCCTAAGTTGTATGTAGACATGCTTTCAGCTACGGAGAGGTAAAGTTTAGCTCAGCTGTTCCCTCAGAGTGTAATTGTTGTCAGTTGCTAATGTAAGTTTTGCTGTGTGACTTGGCAGAGTTCAACTTAAGGACCACACCCAGACAAGATGTCCCTTCATCAGTTTCTGTTGGAACCCATCACCTGCCACGCGTGGAACCGCGACAGGACACGTAAGCCTCACATATATCGTTATTTCTGCCGGTGCAACTAACAGCACCAAGTACCAGCTCGTACTAGCGGTGGAGAAGAATCACTGACTTCACATTGTGACATTTAAAGCAAACATTATCATGTAAATACTCCATTCCAATAAGGTTATTTAAAAGTGTGTGCACTGACTTGTTACAAAAGGATTTAAGAGATACCCGGAACTGGTTTAACTTGTTTCTTACCTTTATGTCCCTCATTCTACACTTTTTTTTTCCTGCAGAAATTGCCATCAGTCCCAATAACCACGAAGTTCATATCTATAAGAAAAGTGGTAATCAGTGGGTCAAGACTCATGAGCTGAAGGAGCACAATGGACATATAACAGGTATAAAGACTCAACATGTAATATTATTTCCTTTAACCAGCAGATGAGATGTTGTTATTTTCAACTCTGTCTTTATGACTAATCCATATCTGCAGAGCTGTCATTATCACAGTTCCACATTTGCCAGCAAACTGTCAAACATTCATTTTATTTTCAGCTTTGATATTTTCTATTCCACTCTTCTGCTTTATAAGTCACGTGGTTTGTTGATGTTTCTCTGCTGTATCATAGGCATCGACTGGGCTCCTAAAAGTGACCGTATAGTGACTTGTGGGGCAGATCGTAATGCCTATGTGTGGTCTCAGAAGGAGGGTGTATGGAAGCCCACACTGGTCATCCTCAGGATCAACCGTGCTGCCACTTTCGTCAAGTGGTCTCCACTGGAGAACAAGTTTGCAGTGGGTAGTGGGGCTCGACTCATCTCTGTCTGCTACTTTGAGTCTGAGAATGATTGGTGAGATCATCATTACATCCATGTCATTTTTACTGTAACATTGTAGAATTGATTACATACTTGAAAATTGTAGTTGGGCATGGTGCACGTTGTTTCATGCAGTTATTAATTTAGGGCACTGGGGCAAAACAATGGATAAAATGACTAATAATAATAGGCTTAAGGGATTTTAGTACTGGCACAAAACTGTTCAGGCAGGTAACCTTGTAAAACGAAGAGATGAAATGGAATATAGCTGCATCAAGGAAGGATTAAATATAGCAAGTAATGCATACTTCTGTAACTAGGGATCCTGGAATTGATCATCTCAGTGTAAGATGTAACAGATAATGGCATCAGAGGTCAGTCTAGTACACATATTATTGTTGTATGAAATAGGAATATAAAATGATAAAATTATGTGACTTAATATTACTTACAGTTATAATTCAGTAGAAACTCGTTGTTCTCTGGGTCTTTCAGAGTGTGATATTTAGCCTTGTATTGCTCATATAAACTAGCTCATCTTTTACATATCTTTGAAAAGGTAATGGAGGAAGGCATTTTGTCTTTTGTTCAGTAAGACTAAATGATAATGGAGTGTACAGTCAAGTTTTCAATCTTCATTCATGTTAAATTGTTTGAATTCATCATTCATTATAAAAAGGGCTTTACAGAGACCTCCATCAGAAAAAATCTTATCATGCATTTCTGCTTAACAGTGCTGTCTCATTAGAAAAGTAACAATTTAGCCAAATGTTTTCCCCTTTTTGTGCCAAGGAAACATAGATATTATAATAAAACTGAATCATCAGTAAGGCCATCACATATATAAATGAGAACATATTCAATCACTTATATTTATGACACAAGTGAATTTCAACAGACTACATCATCCACTACTGTCAGTGAAATGACATTTTATTTGCCTATGTCGGTTAACAAAAATAGGGGCTTTGACCAATACATATGTACAGAATATCTGCAAGTATTTATTTTTTACTTTGTAATTCTTAAAATGTATTATGTTTCCCCTTAGGTGGGTGAGCAAGCACATCAAGAAACCAATCCGCTCCACCATCCTCAGTCTGGACTGGCATCCAAACAATGTCCTACTGGCTGCTGGTTCTTGTGACTTCAAATGCAGGTCAGTGTCATGACCACTAAATTTAAGCATTTCATATAAAGGAAATGTGGGTTTTGTTTTTTTTTTCGTTTTGTTTTGGGTTTTTTTTTTTGGTTTTGTTTTTTGCTTTTTACTCAACTCTTCCCTCCCCCTCTGGCCTTCAGGGTGTTTTCAGCCTACATCAAGGAAGTGGAAGAGAAACCGGGTCCTACACCCTGGGGCAGTAAGATGCCATTTGGGGCTGTGTTAGCAGAATTTGGAGGAGCAGGTTTGTGTCTCTGTGGTCTAGTTGAGTTACGGTGAAAAGGCTTTTTTATATGCTGACTTGCAGTCACTGTCGGGACTACATTGAAACAAAAATCTGCTTTTGTTGCACTCTGTCTTTTAGGTGGAGGGGGTTGGGTCCACTCTGTGTCTTTCTCAGCCTCTGGTAACCGTCTGGCCTGGGTCAGCCATGACAGCACTGTCACTGTGGTGGACAGCTCTAAGACTGCCAGGTAGACATGACTGGTTTTTGCATTCAGGGGCTTGTGTTGGGATGTTACTAGGGTTGTGTGCTGGTAAGAATTGGGTAATATGGTACAAATCACAATATAGGATCACGATACGATATATCACAATACTATTAACAAGGCAATATTTTCTTGTTTGTTTTTTGTTTCTTTTTTCTTGTTTTAAAAGATTGTTTTCTGGAAAAAATGGAATTACACCAGAAATATGCACAAATATTAAACACATTTTTATTTGATCAGAACAAGATCTAATGCTTCATCACAAAACTTTATCTGTAAAAATTTGAAGTGCAGGATTTGGATAAATAACATCCAACTTTACCAGTACATAAAGCATACAAATTAAGAAAAAAATAAGGAAAATTGTTTTTCATCCAACATCATACATTATTTTTGTGCAATTCCAACAAAGGAACTACCTTCTACCTCTTTCAGAAGGCAAAAGGGCTTTTGGGATGCTTGAATACTCTTACAAAATCATCAGTTCTTGTAATCAAATACATAAAGTAATATCAAAGCATTTGTGAATTGTACCTGCATCTTCAAGGCTCCAGATAACTACAAAGGAAAGGATCTCTCAGTATATTGAGTGATTTTGTGCATCCACACCAGGAGAACGATAAAAAATTCTAATTACCAGAAACAAAAAATGTTCAGTCACTCCTGTCAGTCAAAATGGGAATGAGATTTAGAGATTAGTCTGTCCCAACAATGGATCAGAAGAGCCTTTTCTATTAAATGAAAATGTTCATGTTTGAAAAAGCAATCAAATTAAAAAGGCAAACATTCACCAAATTTAAGGGAGAGGTTTTTTAACTACATAAACATTTTATGATGTACATAATGGTATGTTTAGATACATATGTTTACATTTTCTGTAGTATTTGAGAAATGCATAAACATTTCTGTTCTTTTTTTTGAGGGGATGACTGGTTCTAGTATTTATTTTAGTTTTATGGAACTTTAAAGAAAGCTTTGGTTTTGTAAAGAAATAGTGAAGGAAGAAAAAAATTTGTTTGACAAGAATGAATGAATGAAGATTTATAAAACTGTTGCTTATTAAAGGTTTTAAATTTCTGAATGGCAGAGAATCACAAGACACCAACAGCAAACAAAACAATGGTGTGAACAAAAAGACAGATCACGTTACTTTTTTTTTTCCCCTTGCATGAATTTTTATTTGATTGTCATAGTCTTGAAAAATGATGTTTGAGTATTTTTTACACTCTAAATTTGATCTTTTCACTGCTAGTTTTTTGCATTAGTTTTTATTAAATCTAATAATCCTGGTATGTCGTACAAAACATTGGCTGCTGAGCACAAGGTGGTAATTAATCTGATCATCGACTCAGGGGTTCCTGTAAGATGAGGAACATTAACAACCAGATAAACCAGATCGTAGACTACATGTAGCGAGGGGTAATAAATGCAAATTTAACAAGTTCTGACTTGAAAAAAAGCTCAAATTGCACATCATTATAGCTGTTGAAGAAGTGACATTAAACGAGGGGACTGGAGTTTGTTGTTAATTGGTGTTTGTTTGTTTAGTCCTTTGCAGCTGAAGACGGAGTTCCTCCCTCTCCTCAGTGTCATTTTTGTTTCGGAGAACAGTCTAGTAGCCGCGGTAAGAAGTTTTTGTTTATTTTGAGCTTATGTACTCCATGTATAATACTAATTATTTACATGTACAATACTGATCATATACATCTCATTATGTGTACTCAGGTATACATGGAGAGTTTACTGTGAACACAATATACATTGGTTGTAAACATGTGTGCATAATATACATAATAAATATATACAGTAATTCACGGCTAATATACAACCCTAGTAGCCCGAAAGAGAGTGAGAAGAAGTAAAACTTATTTACTCCCATCCCCAGTTTCACTACTTAAACTTGTATGGTTGCAATTAAGTCAAAGGAATTAGCTGTAAACATGCATTAGTACAACAAAACTCACTTTAACACAATGTACAGGACACAAATGTACTCAAAAGTCAAAACAGCATTTATCATGTACTCCCTTCCTCACATAAAATGAAAGATGTGCTGTTTTAAAATGTCATTCTGTGATTCCAGGGCCACGACTGTTGCCCCATGCTGTTCCGTTGCGACGATAGTGGGACGCTGACGTTCGTGTCAAAGCTCGACCTCCCTAAGCAGAGCATTCAGAGGAACATCTCTGCCATGGAACGTTTCAGAAATATGGACAAGAGAGCCACCACCGAGGACCGCAACACTGCCCTGGACACACTGCACCAGAACAGCATCACGTAAGTCCTTCTCTAACAGGAAGCAGCTACAGGTGTTTAAATGTAGGACAAGAGTCAAGTATGTTTGAATGTGCTGTTTGAATAAATGTAGAATTTTAGAGGGTCTAGATGTCAATGCTGTTGGATATTATTCATTGAACTGGTTTATCTGAAAGGGCTTCTTTGCATGAGTCAGTAACACCTTAAACAGCCTTCACAAAATTTGAAGCAACACTTTTCTGAAACGGTTTCAACAAAATCTGAATATTAAAACATTCGTGAACCTAGGATACAATGTAGAGTCTTTGCAAATCAGATTAGTTGTAGTTAGGTTCTCTGAGTACAAGTCTGGGTACATTGTTTCCTTCCACCGTGGTGCTGATTGTTTGTGTAGGTATGGGTTGGGATATGGTAGAAATTATTATGAATTTTTTTTTATATCCATGTGCAGATATTTGGTAATGTAAATCCAGCTTCAGTAGAAATGGACCCAGAGTTTTCAAGCTTTACACGATTTAACTATGCTGTTCAGTTGTCCAAAACCCTTTTACCTTATAAGCTGAATTAGTCAGATTTTAAGACTGGACCGGAATAGCAGATAGGATTGTTCCTGTACTGGAAATAGGATTGTCAAATGTCTACTAATAGACACATTTCTTCCATTCATCAGTGTTTATATGCTAGTTAATCATCAGTATTGGTCCATTTTAAACAGTGAGTGATGTGCCTGATGTCTTAAAGGTTGTTTCATGAATTGAAACCCTTCCCTCATGATTCATTCATTATGATGATACTTTCTTTGTTGTGACCAGAAAGGGGAAAACAAATAAATATGGACCAATTACTTATAAATCAGCACTGATGGGATGTGTTTCAAATAACTGATATCGACAGAATATGCAGTTCTTTGAGATGCTTCAGAAAACATAAGTGGTGTTGTGTGTTTGCACGCTGAAATTATTATTGGAATTAACATCATTTATATATTTTTATTTTATTTTACTGGTCCAGCCCACTTAAGATCAAATTGGGCTAAGTGATTCCCCTGAAGTAAAATGAGTTGGACACCACTGTTCTAAGAATTTAGCTGGATGTATTATTTCAATAAGGATTTTTTTCTGTTACACATTGTCTGTCAGCAAAAATGAGTAAGAGTAATGATGTTTAAAATCGATTTATTATTGTTATGTATAGAGATATTCCAGGAATTCCATCTGACCAATTATAATGTGCAACCGATTTTTCCAACACAATTCATCCAATTCTTTTCAAATAGTTTCAAGTTTAATAGTTTATTTTGAGCTTATGCACTCCATATAAAATACTAATTATCTGCTTGTACAATGTACAGTACTGATCATATACATCTCATTATGTGTACACAAATATACATAGATATTTTGCTGTAAACACAATATACATAGAGAAATTTACATAAGCAAATATGCATAGAGAAATATATATTAGATGTAAACATTATTTGTACATAATATACATAATACATAAATATCACTACTAATATACAACCCTAGTAGCCCAAAAGGGAGTGAGAAGTGGTAAAACATATTTACTTCCACCCCCAGTTTCAGTACTTAAACTTGTATGGTTGCAATTAAGTCAAAGAAATTAGCTGTAAACATGCATTAGTACACCAAAACTAACTTTAACACAATGTACAGAACACAAATGTACCCAATCAAGAAAAATTAATGCTAATAAAACACAACAGATTATAAGCACCGAAATGAATAGTTAAAAAACGTAAATATATCAAATAAATAATGTCAATAAAGTAAAAAAAAAAAAAAATACACATACACACAAGAAGAAGAAAGTAAGACAGAAAACTAATTATCATACACATGTTCTGTACCTGTGCACCTTTACAAATTTTTGAAAAGTTTTAATAAGACTGAAACTTAAGACTCAAAAATAAATCCCTGGGCCGGCATGGTATGGGTGAGCAGGAAGTGTTGTGCGACCGTGCAGGGGTATTAGTAAGATGCACTTACTTTATCAGTTTATTTATGTTTGTGTCTTCACAGCCAAGTGTCTATCTATGAGGGAGACAAAAGGGATTGTCGCAAGTTCTGCACCACAGGCATCGATGGAGCTATGACTATTTGGGACTTCAAGGTACAAACTGTCAGTGAGTGTTGTCACCTCAGAGTCATGTGTTCAGTTACTAATTAACTCTGCTTGTTCTTCCCTCTTTAGAGTCTAGAAGCTTCTATCCAGGGTCTCCGCATCATGTGAAGATATCTTGTGAATGAATGAAGAGACGCTGCGCCCCCCCCCAACCCGCCCCCTTCCTCGGCCCTCACCCCTGCTCCTGCCCCCACCCGCCGCTCCTGCGACGCAGCCAGTAACATACATAACTGACCACCTTATCGAGTGTCTGCTGAAGCACTGATCAGACCATAACACACTCTGCCGGGTGTGTGCTTTACACTCTAACACACACTAAAGTATACAAACATGCATACACTACACACACACGTACACACACACACACACACTGAGCTGACGTGTGACATCACTGTTGATTTACTTTTTTTTTGTTTGTTTTTAATGAAGGTTAACCAGGTGTCGAAGTGGGAAAGGTCCTCTGACGCGTATTAAACGTGACGTGAAATGTGTGTTTTTATGTTCTCTAACCTCCTGTACCAAAAGTTGAACACTAAAAGGTGCGTTTTATCCAAAAATCAGACTGTATTTCACCTCAGATGAACCTCAATATGATCTCCGAATATCAGTTTCAAGCTCGAGGTGGGAATGTGATATTTTACCTCCTGGATGATGGTAAAAAAAAAAAAAAAAAAAAAAGCAGGTGAAGTCACAGTTGTGATTGGGACCGGGGTTTGTGATATTCGGAGGTCATGTCGCTGGTTGGCTGTAGAACTGCAGCGTCTGACGGTGGAGAGGGAAAGCAGCGGTCTAAACTCGTGGGGAGTCACAGCTCGCCAGCACTAGGCTCTGTAGCTACTTCACTAAAACTACACAAGATGGAGGATTTCTATGTAACTGATTATGAGGTAGACATGAAATAAAGACGAATTACATTTACAGTACACAACTCACCCGACTGTTCTCTTCCTTTATGTCTACACATAGTGAACAAATATCACAGAATTACAGATTTTCATTTACTTATTACTGTTTTGTATTTTTTTTTTTTTTACCGAGTCAGTTTTAGTTTTTCAGGTATTAATAAGTGAGTCTTGAGAAAGTCTGAATTTATACATCCTGAAAAGGTAAGATGAATATCAAAAATAGCTCGCAAAGGGGTTGTATTTTGTTAAACCCACTTTTATTAGTCTTTGGTACATTTGTGTGCCCTAATAGTTCATAAAGTTTGAATGTGAACCCTCTTGGTGCTGCAGAGTTATCTTTATATTCAATTTGGCAAAAATCGAGTGGATTTCTGTGACGCGTTAATTCCTTAATTTGTTATGTGTGTAACTACGGTAGTTACATCACATTTGCACATATAAGGTCAAGATTTCCAAAGAACATTTCCAGGGTTTCCGCAGGTCATTACAAAACATTAAAAGTCATTAAATAGATTTTGCAAAAATTAAGGCCTTAAATGGCATTAAAAGCATTAAATTAGATTTGCCGATACCTGCAGAAACCCTGATTTGTACGCTGTAATTGTCAGCAGCAGCAGTTGTAGTCCATAATAAAAATACTGTATTTCTAAACTGTGCCAAATACCTCTAATGTTCAGTTGTTGGTTGTATTAACGAACACAAGTGGCTGAACGAGACAGAGCAGCACGGTCAACAACCTG
>JAPTGZ010000001.1:30785650-30799407 GCA_029814645.1 Fowleria isostigma | reverse complement strand
CCCGCCCCCCCTGCCAAGACACACTGCACAACGGGATGACACCAGAGACAAGAGGGAGGACAGGGTACACACAAACACACACACACCTATGCATACACAAGGCCGCATGAAATATGAATGTGAATCCTACGTCAGCACAACGGCAAGCCATCGAAGTGGAGATAACGGCGCGTGGATCCGCTCACAGAATCCATAACGGACGGCGACTTCAAAGGGAGACGTCGCCTAATTAATGATGATTGGAAGCAGGTGGCGTCCAGCAGTCAGTCTGCGGTGTGATGTGGTTGAAAGCACAGTAGAGCGTAGGTCGTTCATTTCTAATCAGCACTCGAAGCATGTGCACACGTCAGACACGGCTTCTTTTTTCCATGTGTATTATAGAAGAATTTGTACTAGTCTGTCTTTCAGATGTTAAGTAGCATGGTGAAATAGCTACACAGCTCTCAGACGAACGGCCCGACTCAGACCGAAGACGGACTGGTGCTCGTCTGTCGCTATCGCTTACACACTTGTTGCAGGATTCGGTTCCCTTTGTTTTGTCAAAGCCAATGAGACACAACACTTCTATGTCAAAATTAAACTCTGCCATCAAACACTGACTAATCCTGTTGCAGAAAATATCCATAAAGCAGTATCTGAAAGTCAGTTTCAACTCTTTCCCCCATGAAGGTGACATTTGACGACCCCGTATCCTTAATGACAAGTTTTGACACCTCTGTTATATCACTAAAAGCGTGATTTGACAACCATTAGAACTGGTTCCATTTTTTCAAATGTAACAGATGCTGTGATAACCCATACTAAGCCAGCCAATAAGATTAAATGATACATTTTCTTTATTTTTAAAATAGTTTTTAATTTTTGTTTTTAGTCATTTTTTATTTTCCAAAAATTAAAAAAACAAAAAAGTAAAATTATAATAATAAATTTTCACTGGTTTTTCCCAAAGTTTGTGGAAGTAGTGATGATTGTAGCCACTGGGAAAAAGAGACAACACACTGGAAAAAAAACAGGTTCCATGGGTAGAACTAGTAACATATACTGTACATGTATGGGTTGTTCCTAGTAGGTGTCCAAGAGGTAAAGTAAAAACACACTGACGTTCTTGGTTTTCTCATTTACAGTCAAAGATTGACTCACATTACAATGAACACAAAAATAGAAAATAAAATAAAAAGATATACAGTCACAGAAAAAAATATTTTCCCACCCTATGTTTTCAACAATTTCTTGTTCATTTTAATGCCTGGTACAACTGAAGGTACATTTGTTTGGACAAATATAATGATAACAACAAAAGTAGCTCGTAAGAGTTTAATTTCAGAGCTGATATCTATCCATTTTCCATGGTTTTCTTGATAATAACCAAAATCACATAAGTTCTTACATCAATATCTATGGTATTGTACTGACAAAAACAGTGCTTTTAGACGTTCCATGTTTTCTTTTCTGTCTGTTTTAGTCACAATACACACAGGAGTTAATACTTGATTACATAACCATTGTTTTTGATGACTTTTGATGGTTTAATATTTTTTTCCGTGACTTTTTTTTTATGTGCAGGTTTATAAAATGAACAGAAGCTCCAACAAAATAACACAAAAAGGGCAATTTTACAGTACATTGCATAAACAAAAGAGAGGCAAAAAAAGATGCAGTCAAGATCAGCATTCTTCAAGAACATTAAATTTACTATAATAATCCTGATGTAATGTAAAAATACTGATCTAACACAGAAGAAGCAGAGAAATCCAACGACCAGCAACTTATTTTGGAATTCCTGCAAGGTCTTAAAGAGTTTTTAATTTACAATTCTGCATTTAATACCATTAAAAAAAAAGTCTTTGCAATAATCAACACATAAAAAATGTCAAACTAAAAATTTGCCATACAAAGGTCAATAAAAAAAGGTTGTAAAGAATGAGGATACATTGGAAAACTTTGCATTGTTTTAGTCCAGTATCCGTAACGGTGTCTCAAATATTTTGTAAATGATCTAGTGTAAAATTAAACCTTACCTTTACTACATGTTTTTATACATAATTTATTGTTTTGGATTAGTAAATATATTTCATTATTTAACTCTCAACGATTTCAGGAAGACTGTTCTACATAAAATCACCAGTGGTCCAATAATTATTTCCAAAGCTGTTCGTCTCAAATCTCACCTTGTGTCACCACATCAAACCCTGCACTTCATACATGCTCCTTTCATCTCAATTTGACTCATTTTTATTTATATAAAACCAAGTCACAACAAATATCATGACATTTAACATAAGGTCAGTCTAATGCAGCGGTCTCAAAGTACAAAAATGACACTAAAGTCATTGTAGTTCAGGTTCCACATACAGACCAGTGTGATCTAGTCAAATAATAATTGAACAACACATTAATAATGACAACTACAAATTTTCTTCTTGAAAAATTATGTGAAAAAAATATGTAAGTGAAAAAATTAGCGTGACATTATGAAAATATTTACATTTACAACCTATCCTTTCACAGTAAAATACAAATAAATACATAAATAAAACCAAATATGAACAACCTGGAATGTGTCATTTTAACTCTATTCTTCCTATTATTACATGCTTGTGTAACGCTGTGTGTAATGTACATGTATAAATAATGAGTTCAGGCGTAATATTGTCAAAACTGCACTAAATTTTCCCAATGAAATTTAATTTTTTTTCACGTTTTTCACATCTTTTTTTGTAAAATATATTTTCATAATTTAATGAAGGTATTTTTTGTAGTAAAATATAGAGAAGAACTTGGAGTTGTCATTAATAATAGGTCATCATATCATTATTTTATTGGTTCATTGGGCTGAATGTGATGAACCCTGAACCTAAATGAGAGTGAGACCCCTGCTCTAATGTGAAAATCATCCAGTACTGAATATGTGTTTCATTTTGAATAGAAGTGTTTATCCAATGATTACAAGTTGTTTTATGTACAACAGTGTGGAGGCTTTTTTTTTTATTTTTTTTTATTAATGTGTTGTAAAGTGCAAAGCAGAAACTGTACATTTTGATGCCTTTATTTAAGGCACGGTTACAAAAAAAAAAGTTCAGGTTTGTGCCACCTCTGTTCATTTTCAGTGTGTAAGCAATCACCAAAAAGTCCTCTTGCAGCATTTGCAGTGAACACTGGATGTTTTCCATCGTGCTTTTAGAGTGGAATGTTTTGTAAACCTGTTTGTTATCAGCTCCCAAAGCACTATCGGTCTGTACAACAGACTGTGGCATCGTGTATGAATGTGGACTTCCACCGCCGAGTGGAAGCAAACTCAAGAATGTCGACCGATCACAGCCCAATGTTTCTGTTTTCTACTCAACTTCATGATGAAACTTTGGAAGAGGATGAATGTACAGCTGGAGCGGGACTTTATTCATGACCTGATGATCACGGAGACATGCTTCCTTCTGTTTCTGATGCACAATCTTGTATAAAAACCATCGTCATGTTGTGAAAATGCGCTGTGTGTGTGCGTATGTGTGTGTTTAACAAGTGTAAATAGAGCTTTGTAAATATTCAATACTTGGTCACATGTTGTTGGGACTTTTCAAAACAGAATCTGCATTTGCTAAACTATGATTTTTTTTTTTTTTTTTCTAAAACACTAAAATCTACTGATGGAAAAAAAGAAAACGGTATTTACTGGCAATAGAAATCAGGGGTGAACACCTTGAACACCATGTCTAGGTCAGTACAGGAGGAAAGGCGGGGCTCAGTCAGTCGGCCGGTGTTGTGGTCCGGGGTCCCCAGAGACGAGCCGGACCTCCACATCAGGACCAGAGGGAGAAACATCCACCACACCTGCACATCCTGACACACTCCGGTTTCCCCAGTAACATCGAGGTACAACTGCAGTACAGACGCAGAAACCATCCGGTTGTTCATCGTTTAAGTCTGACACCGTCTGCAGGCACGTGGGCGCAGCTCCTCAAATCAGATCAGGTTTATGCGAGCAGACGTCACCGGTCTGTCACGTGGTTGCTACGGTAACGATGTAGGCATTTGTAACAACATAGTTCCACTGGTGATGCGGCGTCTCATTCTTTACGTCTCTGGATGAGTCTTGTACAAGCAAAGTTCAGCGGTTTATTTCAGCGTTAGCCCACACTGTTTCTTCATGATGTATGAAACTTCCTGACCAGAAACAACTATTTTTTTTCCTGCCACTTCAAGAAAACAAATACATTTCTCTTTTTTTGTGGAGTTTGAGTCACTTTTGCCTGCGTCCGGGCTAATCCTGTCTTCATGTGCTATGGGAATGATGGTAAACACTAGTTACGAAATCTAAAATTGCACATGAACGCCCCCTTATGTCCGATTTTCCGCCGGAGAACTGGGGAAACGAATTTTGATGCGTGAGCTGCTGAGATGAAAATAACCTTTGACCTTTTCAACATAGCAGAGCGCAAACAATGATTAACAGTTCTCTTATTATCGTTCTGCTGTCGCTAGCTGAGGATTTTACACTTTTATATCATGCACAAAATACAGAAACAAAATCTGTAGCAGATGAATTAACATGTCCAAAACTCTTTTGCCCAAGTAGCAGGTGATGAGGAAGCGTGCATCGGCCATTTTTAGTCCAACAGCTTGAATGTCCGATGGGCTATTGGCGTCAGTTGGTCTGTACATAAACTATTTTTCAAAAATCCTCTTTTCCAAAACCGTCTGCCAATTGACTTGATATTTTTTGTGCGACATCTTTGGGCTAAGGTCTACCAACTTTTTTCAAAGAATTGAGAATTATTAATTTGATTTTTTTTTTATGAATTTTTGAAATTTTACAAATCCCCATTGGTTTATAATGGGACACATTTCAAAGTGCTTCAAAACAGTTGAAGATATGGATATAATTACTATTAGCAATAGACAGGACCTCATATATGGGCTTTCATTTGGTGCCATGACCTTTGACCTTGAAAGATCAAACCCAAAGTCAACTGTCTAGATTTCTAGAAACTTCCTCTCCAAAACCATCAGCCAGAATCAATTGAAATTTATAGCAGAGGTTCTTCGGGGCAAGGTCTACCGAGATTGTTTAAAGAACTGACAAATATGAATTTTTGAAAATTCAAAAACTCCCCATTGGTTTATAATGGGAAAAATGTTAAAGTCCAATGAGTTCAAAACAGTTGAAGATATTGATATAATTATGAATGGCAATAGATAGGAAGCCATATATGGGCTTTTTCCTTTTGGTGCCATGACCTTTGACCTTGAAAGGTCAAACAAACGTTAATCAATGTCTTTAAATGTGCCATCAGGACTACAGGAGCCGTGGTCCTATTTTTTATTTCACTATGACAACAAAAGCACTTGAACATAACACACTTTTAATTTCAAATTCACTAGTGGAAGAGTTAATTTTCCCGATTGCACATGAAGGCAGCATTAGACATGTCTGTCAAAATCTGATAAGAATTGTGTCGCAAACCTCCACCAAAATTGTGGTTTGGATCAGTTTTGCATAAATTAAAGTGGATTTGGGTTTGAAGCACCAAGAAGCAAATAAATAGTTTTCATCTTCAGAGCAGGAGCGGCATATAAGAGATTTTCACATCAGGAAATGTTCACTTTTTAGGAACATGTACATTTTTCTTGTAGCTGTCACTTATTACTTCACCAGGGTCAAAGTAACCCCAGTGTTTCTTTTTTTTCCATCAGTGTCTCATCTCTTATTTTTACTCTCAACTTTTGATTCTGTCCATTACTTTGCAGTAAACATTTGACCTTTACCAGTTTGTATGAAATTAATGCTTTCAGGTGCATGCTCTTCTCTGGTCACTATTTATACTTTTAAAAACAATGGTACTTAAAAATAAAAATTGTTGGATACTTTTTTTTGGTCTGCTACTTTTTCTTCAAACATCTGCATGAATGAAAGACACACCTTGTATTTAAGTCAATGAGGAATTTTAATTTGTGCTACACATTTTAACAAATCACAAAAACAGGAACATTTAAAAATACATATACTTCTCTATTTCCAGAATGTTTATTGATGACAGCTGTTTTTACATATAGCAAAATATTTTTCCTTTTTTCAAAATAAGAAAAAATACTTTCTAATAGCTTTGTCATTTAGCAGATAGAGCAGCATACAATCATTACGCTTTTTTTTTAAATGTGCAACAATCACTGAATCTTGAGCAAATTGTGCCTGATTGCCAGCTAAAAAAAATGCGTGAGGACATTCAGGAAAAGCTAAAGGCAGAGTGAGAATGAGAACAGAGGTGGGGGGGTGAAGAACATCTAGTTTAAGGCAGTGTCTGAGACTGGGGGGGGGGGGCAGAGGTAGACTGGGACGAAGGAAAAGATGAGGGGTGAATGAAATGTCAGGAAAATGCAAAATGAAAGAAAACTGTGGTGAACAGAGAAATCAGAAGTACCGTAAAGAAAGCAGAGAAGAAAAAAAAAAAAAGCGCAGTTGAAAAATTGTGGTCGAGTGTTGGTCCCGCCCTTCCCCTGATAAAACTGAAAGTTTATTGATGCAACGTTAACTGTCATCATTGTAGTGTTGCTGAACTGTTAGAAGCGCCGTGTTAACATCCTAAAAAAGGTAAAGCTGTCTACTGGTTAAGATAAAATGACAAAATGTAGAAATATTTAAGGCTTTAAGGATTATTACAATAATGCTTCTGTGCTAAGACAAACACAACTGTATGCACAGGCTGTTCCATTTATCCTTTTACCACTACTGAACAAAAAAAAAAAAAAAAAAAAAACAATCACTTTGTCTACATTAGGTTAGCTCCACTTCAGTCGTTTCAACTAGTTCCCCCGTTTGTTTGTTTTTTAATCATTCCCCTCTCCTGCTCCTGACACTTCTTTACTGTCCACATTATTTCCCTGCGAAGGAGCTTCACACTGTGAATGCAGACGTCGGGATTCCTCCAATTAATTCTTCAAAAACATCACCCTTTTTTTTTATGCTTTATGCCAAAAAGCAAGAACAAAGAGAAGCCTCACATTCTGCTCTTAACCTTTCATTTAGAATTCACCTGTTTAAGACAAACAACCATTAACATGTCTGGTCAGATTCTATCATGTGGACTTACAGCAGCAGCAGTTTTCAGGACCGTGACGATGGAATCAGTGCACACAGGTCAGAGTGGAGGGGCATTCTGACTAGGACTCGCAATGGCTAGGCTAAGTTGCATTAAGCTAAGCTGACAACATACCTGAGCCCCAAGTGAGCATTTGTTAATAGTTGTTAACTGTTTTAATCTACAGTTTGAACATTCATCATATTTAAAGGTGTCCTGCCACATGGATTTCATTTCTTTTTGGTAATGTCTAAAGTTCTACCATGGATTCTAACATTTTTTTGGGAAAAATGCCTTGGTTAGCAAGTTTCAAGCTATTCTAACATGGTACAGAAAGCCTGATGGAATACTCAGCTCGATTTACACCAGTTCTCATGAATATTCAACATGCTAATCTGCTCAACTCTGATTGGCTATCAGCTAGCCAATAATAATAATAATTATAGCTTGTTTGAAATCATCTGGAACTGCTGCAGAAATGGCTTCTTCAGGTCCATTGCCATTGTGTGTGTGTGTGTGTGTGTGTGTATATATCAGTGCATTGTTAAAGTTCTGTTGGAGCATCACGTACAAGAATGTAAACATCCAGCCGTCCTTGCTGTATACGAAAACTGTCACTGAGCTAGACAAATTCTGTGGGTGTGGCCTCACCTGAGTGAACTCATGAATAGTAATGAGCTCAGGCAGTAACACATCAGACTGACTAGCTTTTTTAATTGGTCGAATTTCTCCTCTTATTTCTTTTCAGCGACAATAGCAGACAGAAGCAGTAGCGGTGAAACACAAGTAAAAACAATTTTGTGTGACAGGGCACCTTTAACCTTTGCAAGTACCGCATCATAACTACAGTGCTGTTAACTCTTCCGTTAAGTTACTTTTAGCGTGTGATATGTTACAGTAATGTCATCACTAGCATCACTGTTAGCCTACTATGGCAAACAGACTAACCTTAGTTTTAGCTTTTTGGAGCCACAGGTGCCCACACTCAGACAAAAGACATGATGAGTGAGTTCATTTGACTGTTAACTTACCAATACAGTAAACTGATAGGCTTCATGAAACCAATCCTCTGACAGTCTAGTTAATGTAACCTCAACTGTACAGCTATCGGTCAAGAAAAAATATGTTTAATTCAATAAACTGAGGCTCTGAAAGTCTGACTCAGCAGGTGAGCATCTTTACAACACACCTGTCAATCAATACCTGGCATGGCCGACATTACAGCCTTATAGGTTTTAACAGTATAAGCATATTAACAATAGGTGTATGAGCAAAGAGAATGACACCAGAACTCTGCCGACACTGGTATGTCTACTGGGTCAGGTCAAGTGGGGACACGGTTACATGTTTTGTGTTCAGTGGGTTTTAATCAATATGCAGAAGTGGGAAGAAACAAAGTATAAGTACTCTCTTACTGTACTTAAGTAATTTTTTTTAGGTATTGTTGAGTATTTTTCTGGCAATGTTTGACTTTTACTCCCAATATTTGTGCATAAATATTTTTTATTTATATTTTAATTATTTATACTCCTTACATTTTAAATATTTATACTCCTTACATTCTCAGAATAGGCTTGTTACTTTTTCTGAAACTAAACAGACGTGACAGTATCTAAAATATGTCAGAAAACGGAAACTTTTATCATTTTGCCTGGTTAAATAAGTATTGTTTCATTCATGGCAAAAACAGCAGTTCTAACTTTTTATTTTTGTACTTTATTACAATTGAGAAGTTATACTTTTTTTTTTAACTTTTACTTAAGTAAAGGAGTTGAATCAGTACTTCTACTTTTACGAGAATATTTTTTCACACAAGCATCTGTACTTCTACTTAAGTACAGAATGTGAGTATTTTTGCCACCTCTGTCAAAATGTGTTTCATATTTCAGTAGAGGTACTTCTAAGTACTTAAACATAGTAATGATAATGACTACATAAAACAATAATTTTGACCAAAAATACTTTAAAATGTGCACGGTAACACGGTTTCATCAAAATGTCTGATTTTCACAAAGTTTATGCCCAAGTGCTTAACATGCAGTTCCCACAGGAAATGCACTTAAATTTGCTTATAAATGTGTTAAATAACATATTAAGCTACACTGATGTCAAAAGTTAGGATAATATATTGGAAACTTTTGGACTTATTGACACAGATTTAATGTAACACGGTTTCAAGTCTTGATCCTATTATGATTTAAGGACCAATGTATCTAGAAAATAAGTCAAATATTTTCAATACAAGTATTTACTTCACAATAATAAGCTAACAAATAAGTGCATATAGAATAGAATAAGAGAAATTAGGATTTTTCTCATAGATGTGCATGTTCCCTTGAACTGACCGTATTCTATACCTGCATTACAGTGTTCTTGCTAAAGTCAGTCATTCGTAGTGATAAAATTACAAATCTGTTTAGTCATTTAGATTAGAGAGATCAACCAGCCAGGGGAGTAAATGTTGATATAGAAGACCCAGGCATAATATTCAGAAACCTAAAATGCCTTGGTCTTTTTTGAAGCTAGAATCTAACGTCTGCTTTCAGAAGATTCCACCGTTGCTTTAGATTTCAAGCCACAGTTGTTGCCCTTTAAACAAAACATTTGCTGGTTGGTGTATAAATCCCAGTCTGCTGAAACTCCTGACCTGCACCACTGCTGCCGAAACACAGATTCTTTTCCATCCGCCGTTAAGGTCCTTAAAACTGTCGCTGCTTATGATGGGTGCATCACACCCGAAACAGTCTGTTCTTCCAAGCCTCACCTAGCAGGACAGGCTTGGCCAAATGCAGCTCAATCCTCTTCTCCTCTCTGTCCGTGACTGTCAAACATTCTGTAAATGTAGGCTAACACACATTCCTTGGTTTTAAAATCAAGCAGTGACTCTAATCGAAAATATAGATCGAGATCTTTGGCCTGAGAGTGATAGTAACCAATTCATCTGCTCCGTCAACTGGAGGAAAAGCTGACCAAGTCCACCTTTTTAATCAGAGTAGGTAGCGCTGAAATGATTTAGAAATGCATAATACTTGCTTTACATTCCTTCCTTGTGTTGTAAGTGAATGATCATGATTAAAAAGACTGTAAAGCTGAAAAATCCTGAAAGATTGACTCTCATTGAATGCATTTGAAAGTTTACATGATCCTTAAAACTGGATTCCCTTCTGTCGAGACAGGCTGCTTGGATTTGTGTTTTGGCCGTGTTGGCTGCAGTCATATCAAATAAGTATAAAAGGCGAAGAAGCAGTGAGGGGACAATAATGATGATGCTGTCCATTAGGTACCTGGTGAGAGGCCCTGGCTTTTATTTCCTCGGGTCGTGGGATTGTGATGTCATGGCAACAATGACGGGTTGCTGGGCAGGCGTGACTTGGTGTTGAGTAGATTCGGTCCCGGCCTCGTCGTCCATTTTGGGCCGTTTGGCCTGGGGTTCAGCGGGCTGCTCGGTCTCTGCACTGGACTGTCTGTTCACCAGCACCGGGGGAGAGCTGGACGCCTGGGCAGCCAGGATCTGCAGAGGACTACTCAGGACTGGAGGGCACAGACGGAAAAAAAATAAGTTTATACTTCTCTTCTTCCTACACCTTTTTGACCAAGATTTGTTTGTACTTGAAGACAGATTCTGTTCATTTAAATAATATTTTGTATTTTTTATTTTGTTTCTTTTTACATGTTTGAAATAAACTAAAATAAACTAAAATAAAGAGTTGCTGAGTCAAGTGTCAGCCCAGTGCTCTAGTTGAGGGGTGAGTCTGTGTACCAAAGGGTCCAATCCAACCCAGGAGATGAATTTGCGAAGTATAAAAATTACACAGAAGACATTAAGGATGCCACTGAGTCCTGACAAGTTGTTTTGATCATGAAGTTAAATAATATATTTCAATCCCAGTTGCCTGTTAATAAATGTCTTGTGTATTTGTAGATCCATTGTGATCTGCAAGTTGTGCTTTAAGCCAAGGCATAATAATAAAATTAATTTATTTTTGTTCAGGTTATTCATTCATTTATTGTTTATTTGACAGGGACATTGTGCAGGCACACGATTGCACCAGAGTTAGCTGAGAGATAATTTACAACTGGAGTCCCTGGGCAGGTAAACAGGTAACACTTAATGCAGAATATAAAACCAAGACATTACATATACTATTGACAGATAATTAAAAAACAAAGCATGGATAGAAATATTACAATATAAAACTTTAAATACAATACTAACAATGTAGTCTAAAAAAATACAATCTATACAAAGCATAAATAGCGAATAGAAATAGTATTAAAAGGCCCTACTGTAGTTATAGCAGTTTCTTTAAAAAGATCAAACCCTGAGTGCAATTCATTAGTGCAAAAAATAAATGAACAAAGGTACCTTTTCAGAGTTTCATAATAAATTTTGTCATTATTTATAGTATTTTAAGGTGTTAATGATAAATGGAGTTGGAAATCTCATATTGATCTCGTCTGTAAAAAACACCAAGAGGTCACTTGGCATTTTGAGTGGAGTCTGGTCACTGATAAATCATTCTTGTTTCTTGACTTTTTATTATAGCTTAATTTATCCTTATATTATTTATTGCAATACTGTTTGGGCAGCTAAATGTCCCACTTTTCTCAATAAGATTTTTCTAACCAAAAAGAAATTTTTAAGAATGATCAGTTTTTCTCACAGATACAACTCATCTGCTCCTCTCCAAAAAATTCAACCTTCTCTCAGTTGTTGATGTGAAGGTTTACCAGACCTGTGTCTTCATGTATAAATATGTTTATTTCACTCATGTCCTACACACTCAAGCTAATTTTATCTTCCTTACTGCTGGACTGCAGTCAGTCAGTATTCTCTAAAGTATCGTGGACCACATCTTTGGAATAATCTTTGTCCTCAATTTCAATCAACATCTTCTTTATCCTTATTTAAAAAGAAACTGAAAAGGACTCGAATTTATGAAAAATTGTAATGTCTTATATAATTTATTTATTTTTTTTATGTTTTGTAGTTTTTATTATTGTTTTAATTATATTGAATTTTTATTCTTTCTTTTTTGTGTGATGTTTATGTTTTGGTGAGGTATTTATATAAACCTTCTTGGCTTCTAACCTCTCCTGCACAATCGCTGTGATTTCTATAATTATTTTGTCTTTCTTGTTGTTTGTGATGTACAAAGAAACGCATATTTTATGTTTATGCTACTTTCTCTTCATGCACTTTAAAAAGGACAGTATTCTCAATCTCACTGCACATGCATGATAATAAAACATTTCTCTTACTTATAGGTTGTTATTTTACTGGTTCAGCCCAGTTGAGAACAAATTGGGCTGTATGTCGCTCCTGAACAAAAACGAGTTTGACACCCCTGCTCTATTTGCGTACAGTACATTTCACAGAAGAATCCATCTCTTACCAGAAGCATTAGCAAGGCTGGTTGCTGTGGCAACAACAGCAGTGGTGTGTTTGCCATTCTGGGTAACAGGACGAACAGGAAGTTGATGTAAACCTGGAGCCAGGCTGCGTCTATCTCCACCTTGCACTGCACCGTCCACTGTGTGAATCACTCGCTCTCTGTTGAGTTGGGCTTCTGAGGGAAACAGCATCACAACCACACACATCATGTGTATGAACAACTGTCAGAGTAGAGCTGCACTGAAAATCGAACTACGATGTCAGGCTGTGAAATTACTGAACCATACAACGCTGTAGAGTGAGGTGTTTTGGATTCAGTGACACTGAACAGATGGACTGTAAAATGTTTGGAATATGTGTGTTTCTAAGTTTAGAATTTCTTGCATTTTTTTTCATATTTTCAGTTGATATTTTTCATAAATGCAATGAAAAATTAGACATTTCAAAATGATCTGGAACCTGCACATTCTCCTGACAAGTCAAGCAACTAGACTCAAATAACATGTCCCACAATAATCACAATACAAATATTTCACCAGATTATGGGTTCACCAGATCTGGATTTTCTCAAGAAACTGAGTCTTAAAGCAATCTCTTCTATCCAACATTCATCATATGATTCCAAAGAACTAATTTACTATTGAACTAAACTGTCATTAGTTGTCAAGTGAATTTGATGCAAACTTTTGAAAAGTCACAAAAATATTATGTTAGTTTCCTCAAGCTAGTTGGGAGTGAATAATTAGGTTGTGTTGTGTCCTCAGCAACTGGTGCTGTTGGATATGTTACACAAGGTTAAACATGAACACGATAAACAGAGTAGAAGAAGCAGAACATTCTTGTGTAGTTGTCTCTGAAATGTATAATATAATAATTTGGTCTTGTCAGTCTACAACTGTTGTTCCAGATGTTTATCTGAAAATACATCAAACAGCTGAATAAAAACACAAATGTTCACCACAAAAATTTAGTAGAAAAGGGCATTTCACTTTTCCCTATGTACATTCAATCTTTAGCAAAAAACAGCAAAAATCACCTCAAGTAAGTGACATTATTATTATCATCTTTATTATCACCACTATTAATAAAAGTTATTTGTGAAATTTGGGACTTATTCTCTCATTTTGCAATTTCCATAAATGTTTTCTAGTGTATAATTTAAAAAAGCACATTACAGTCACGTAAACAATTATTAGACCCTCAAAACTCATCAAAAACAATGGTTATGCAATCAAGTACTAACTCCTGTGTGTATCATGTGACTTAAACAGACAGAAAAGAAAACATGGAAT
>JAPTGZ010000001.1:30765650-30785408 GCA_029814645.1 Fowleria isostigma | reverse complement strand
CTCTGAAATTAAACTACTATGAGCTATTTTTGTTGTTATCATTATATTTGTCCAAAAAAAATTACCTTTAGTTGTACTAGGCATTAAAATAAACAAATTGAATTAAACACAGAATAGTCTAATTTTTTTTTCCACAACTGTCTACATGTTTACTTCAAACCACATATTGTGTTGATCGAAAGGACATTTGTGGGCCGTACCTCTGAGCTCAGTGCTGCTGTCCATCCCTGCTTGCAGAGCAGAGCTGTACCCGTTGGGAGGGTTGGAGGGTGGAAGGGCGCTGCTAACCACACGCACCATAGTGACGGAGGACTGGGCCGGGCTCTGGAGCAGGTGGATGGGCTGCAGCTGTCCACCTCCACCCGGAACTAAGGCGAGGGCTTTCCCTGGACCCGAGGGCAGGTGAGGAGGCGCCGCCATGATGACGGGCTGAGCGCTGACCGGAGATCCTACACAGAGACACATCCGTTTGGTCAGTGGAGCAGAGGAGAACTGGAAATTCGGGGTGTCAAACTCATTTTAGTTCAGGGGCCACATTCAGCCCAACAAGATCTCAAGTGGGCCAGAACAGTAAAATAATAACAACATAGTTACTTAATAAGTTGGTTGCATTCAGTATGTCTTTCATATTCAAATCATAGGTGGTTTTCTTTTAGTCAGACAAGTGAATTAGAGGAGATGTTTCTTTACCTGCTTCTCTGATGAAGGCTGGAGGATCAGCCAAAACCATCAGCAGGTAAAGAAACATCTCCTCTAATTCACTTGTCTGACTAAAAGAAAACCACCTATAAACATAATTACCTTTAAATAATGTCAACTCCAAATTTTTTTTATGTTTTAAAGTGAAAAGTGAAATTACATTATGAAAATGCTTATCTACAAAGTATCCTTCAAAAAATGTGAATAACATAAACAACCACGAATAACCTGAAATTTATTAAGGAAAACAAGTGCAATTTTAATACAATTATGTCTCCACTTCTCATTTACATATGTGCATTACAACTTATGGATCACAGTGGATCTGCAAAAGCACAAAACATTTAGTAACAGGCTGAATATTGTTAAAATTGAATTTGTTTGTCTTAAGGCATTTCAGGTTGTTCATATTTATTCAGGTTATTCCATTTTTTATGAAAGAGTAGTATGTAAATGTTGGGGATACACCAATACCGATGCCAGTATCAGGTCGGATGACAAAGAATATGAAGCAGGACCACCAGGAACCGTGGAGGTAGTGGATCTTTTCAAAGAGTGACTGTGTGAGTTAGTAATAAACTACTGACATATTTATGACGACTACCCCCATCAACATCAAGATTAGTATCCACATTAGTATTACCTCCTCTGTCATCCCCATGTTTGTTATGATTGACTTTCTTCTTCCTCAAAAAACTTTCGTCTTCTTCTTGATATTTGGCCAATATCATTAATTAAGAGCAACATCCTCTGGTGGATTGATTGAGAAACGCTCATACCAACACATTAAATGTCAGAAGCACTTTGTTACAAACTAATGACTATGATGATCAAGCACACATTTGTTGGTTATATAATGTAAATACTGTTGAATGAGTATATTACAATCTCTATGGGCCTTTTTTCAAAAGTAACTATGAATTGTAATTGTGTAATCAAGTACTCATATTGATACTTGGTATCGGCTAGTAATCAAATATAAGTACTTTTGCTGGGAAAAAGTGGTATTCACCGGTGCATCCTTAGGGCATTTTCACACAGCGTACTCGGATCCGTACTGTACTCAGGAATGCTTCACACCTCTCCAGTCGTGCGCATTCACATATGTGTACTCCGGCCCAGATTTGAGTACGAATGGGTGTTACGGGGCCAAAACAGCAAGTGGCGATTCACATGCACCTGTACTGTACTGGAGTACAGGCGGTCCGTATCAGAATCCACCCTTCTCATCTGTACTCCAGTATGGTACGCTTGTATGGTATGTTTGTATTTACATGGACAAAATGAAGCGGACCCGAGTACGAGCACACTGTGTGAAGAGGCCCTTAGTAAATGTAAACATTTTTCATGTAATTTTACTTTAAATTATGATTCTAGTGGTCCGACCCACTTGAGGTCAAATTGGGCTGTATGTGACCCCTGAACTAAAATAATTTTGACACAACTGATAGTTAATATCTTCAGTGTCATTTTTACATTTCATAAATTCATGCCAGGGGCCAAACTGGACCCTTTGGTGGGCCGCTTTTGGCCCATGGTCCGCATGTTTGACACCCCTGCTGCAGTTGTATTCCACCATCTGTGCGCTCACCTGGGGCGCTCTGGGAGTACCTATACTCAGGTACAGAGGCCAATTTATTGGCCAGCTGCTCGTGGTGGTCATGGGGGATGGGAGACCCCTCCCTGCTCAGACACTCAGGAGTCTGTAGTCCACTGGAGGGAGGAGACAGAAGGCCCTGATGGGTCGGAGACGCAGGAGCACTCCTACAAAACAGCAGCCAAGAAGAAAGAACCAAATCAGTGCAAAACAGAGCTTCAACACATACAGCACCTCACTGCCTTAACCTGAACATTAGACTTACTTTGTTCTATCCAATCAAATGACAGGCAGAAACAAAAGCAGAAGAGAAAGAGAGAGGGTTAGAACACCAGAGTTTTGTCTATCTGTCTTGTGTATAGGGGTCGACCAATGATCAGATCTGATATTCAGCATTTTAAATCATGTCTACCATTTGTTTTGGGGTTTTTTTTATCTGATAAATGCTCTTCGTCTCTCTTGCAGCCACCTCCCTGTATCTGCAGTCACTATTCTGAGCTCTGCACCACGGTCTGGTGCTGCTCAGTACAGAGTATGTGTGCACTTGACGTCACATTTGGCCGAAGTCACAGCAGTTACACTTGCAGTCACAACAACTATGTAAAGCACTACGGCATTTGTACAGAAACACACTTTCTTAATCTGTAGCTGGAATTTGCTTCACATATTCATTTCAAGTTGATACATGTACAAACACTGTTATGTACCTGTAAGCTAGCTTTTTTCATTTTTAACAAATAAAATTTATCATGTTTCAAAATGAGTAAGTGGTGTAAAAATTAAGTAAAAAGTAAAAAAAAAAGTAAAAATCAACTCTTTTAGTTTTCTAATGACACAGTGAATCACGTGTCTACTTGATGTTTGTCTTAATCAGGATAGAGATAAGAGAACCACAGCTTTAACTGTGTCAGTAGCAGCTACATGTCATTCATCACTGTTGGTTGGGAATGTAGGTTTTTGTGTAATTATTAGGATGAGTAGCCCGGCCAGTTAATCTGTTTCCTCAATGTATTCAATACTGAGTCTGGAATCGCGGGGCTTGAATCCAAATATGAAGGCGGGACTAACAGGCACCAAGTAAACCAATCACAGATAAGACGAATGTCAGCGAAACTTTTGTCAGAGAAAGTTAAGAATGCAGGGTGTAATCTGTAATTCAATCCTTATCTTTGGAACAAACAAACAACCGACAACAGTTGTAAAGAGATTAGTGGACTTGGAGCCGACTTGGACTCGCATCAAAAAGAAGTTGGTGTGTATAACGCATTGTGAAACACCCGCCCCCAAGAGTTGTGATTGGTCCGGTATAAAATAGACTGGGCATAATCCACAGTGAATGGAGCAGTTCCAGACCATTTTCTGAGTATTGAATAACTAAGAAAACAGACTATAGGATGAGGGGGGGGAAAGTACAAATGTGCATCAAAGAGTTTTGGATGCTTTGGAGGTTTTCTTTGTTTCTCTGCAGTCAGAATCAGGCACATAATCCTGTATATGTCATGACTAGGGATGTAACCATTACCGGTATAATGATAAACCGCAGTAAAATTCCCGATGGTTAGTATTACTGCTTCAATTGTAATTATCATGAAAACCATGACTACCGCACTTTGAAAACTCACAGTAATCCATAAATACTTGTACTACAGATTTGTTTCCATGTGGTTGTGTTGTTCTTACATCCACATTACTTTGTTTAATGTTGGTGTATGTACATTAGATTTCTCCCAAAGTAAATATGATGACATTTTTATATTTAATCTCAGGTGAATAATGTCTCTGCCAACAAAGTACATTGTATACATATTATTTTGGTTTTTTCCCGATAAAACTTGATTAGTTAATTTATTTCAGTGTGTTTAAGTATTTTTTGGACATTTTGAGCACATTTCAACAATACCACAATAATAATGATAAACCGTGATAATTTTGGTCACAATAACCGTGATATGAAATTTACATATCGTCACATTCCTAGTCATGACTTTGGATTCCTTTGTCATATGTCGGTGTCCATGCATCAACAGTTCTTTAATACGTTGTAAGGATCGCTGTCAACTCCACCCATCAGTAACTGAAGCAGAGATGGGCGGCGGCCATGATGCTGCATTTTTTGCCACTCAGTCCCACTGAGGGGTGAGGTGAGTTCAAGTAGGAAGTGCCATCCCTGTGTATCCTCTGTGTGGAGCTCCCTACACATTACATTTTATGATTAATATGTTGAAAGCGATCTTTCACTTAAACACAGCCTCTAAATGTCTTTCAGCAAATTTGTGTTATTCTAAATTCTTCCGTTTTCTGAGTTTTCCCTGTACATCCATAGTATATTGGTTCCAAGCATCTGCTTCTCTCTCTCTCAGTCATCATTCATATCCAGATTGGTGAAGCCCCAAAGAAACTTATTCTACAGTTGTGGAAGTCAAAAGAGAAACCAACTTTTAAAGCCCGGATAATAATAATGATGGATACCCTCCATTTAGAGAAGATTAGATACACACTTAATGACAAACTGGGAATTTGAAAAAAATTATAAACCAGTGATGTCATATATGCAAGGACCAGAATGCTCTACACAAGCAGTAATCCACAGCACAATACGACCCCGATTTATTTCAGTGGCTCTGGGGTGTGGGGTTGTGGGGGTGGGAGAAATGTCCATTTGTGTATATATATTTTTTAAATTGTTTTCTTTTTGCTGTCGATTGTGTTTGTCATGTTGATATTAAAAAAAAAAAAGAAGCACAATGTACTATTTGGCATTTCATGTCTGTATTATGTGGCTTCAGAATAAAAACATTTGAAACATATTGGTCAACTCCTACTTGGATCCAGGTGACCCACTTAAAGCTGGTACCTGGAGGACAGAGGTCCGAAGGGCGTCCTGAAGCAGGCCACCCCTCTTTGCCGTCGTTTCCTGAAGGCTTGCTCCACCAGCTTGCTCTCCGACGCAGAATCTACACGCCAAAAACTCCCTTTTCCAGGCTCGTCCTGAGATCGGGCCACTTTCAGAAAGTAGCGGTTCAGAGAAAGGTTGTGTCTGATTGAGTTCTGGACAGATGAAAAAGAAAGAGAGTGGTCAGTGGAAAGAGAGGAAAAGGCATGTGGAAGGATGGACACATGATGGATGGATGACAGTAATTAAGGGTTTTGGTTTTTTTAATTTGTAAAAATTAATTTCAATAAAAAGGAGTAACTTTACAAACAGAAATACTTTGTTAATATGAGATTAAAGTGGTAAATTTTTGAGAAAAATTTCACAAAGTCATGAATAAGTAACTCAAAACCACAAGTTCTGTGATTATAAGAGGCCGGTAGAATTAGTCTCCTTCTACTCTTACCTAAACTCAGATTTTTTTGGTGACTTCTCAGACAAAATTAGTCCCCCCTCCCCCAGTAAATTGTCACTTGAATCTTGGAATAAAAATTTTTTATTAGTATATGTAGGATTTTAAACTCTGAAATTCAACCACGAGCTAAGGATTCATAGATTAATTAATAACGGTCTGTTCTGGACTGACTGACAACATGTATCAGAAAATAACAGCTTTCCACCAAGTGCAGTCGTTGATTTATGACAGAGCTATAAAAGCCTGAAACAAAAATACTTTGAAATAGTAGATTTCAACATTTCCTTGGCAGAAACGGTGGAATCAACAGCAAGAAACAGGGTTCATACACATATTTTAAGGTCAAATTCAAGCACTTCTCGAACACTTTTAAGGATCATTTTCAAATTTTTCCAGCGCAACACCTTGTCGCTGTGATAAAATATATATCTACAGGAATCCATAATTCCCCCCCACACTTTTTTATTACAGTGATGCACATTATATTATGCTATAAGCATCTACAATTATGTTTCATAAGAGCAAAAAGTTTCAACATTAATGGAAAACATAAAGTTTTATCTTAAAAAAAAAGAAGCCACTTGGCATTCTTCAGACACACACACACACCAATACACAGATTAAGATAAATATCTATCAGGAGTCAACATGAGAACACCTGGGATTTTTGGTTTTTGGCAAAGTTTTTCAAAATGTATCCCCACTCTGTAAGTAGCTTTAGGTTGGGTTAATATTAAAACAATTACATAAGCCACATCACAGAGTTATAAATAAAAGCAGTTTCAAGCACTTAAAGTAGAATTGAAACACTTTCCAGACCTTGAAAACATAACATTGAAATTCAAGCATTTTCGAGGATTTCAAGTACAAACTCTGAAGAAAACAAACTCAACATTTATTTATTTATTTATTTGTATGTGTTATTTGTCATTTTTTTCTATTGAAATGTTATTTCTTCTGACCTGCCAGGGACTGCAGATAGAAAGAAGCCTTTGGCTAATTCTGCCATATCTACATTTACGTGCACATTATTATGCACTATCCCTTTAAATAAATGCTGTCAGTATGAGCATCAACTACTGGCCAAATTGTTATTAATTATTTAACCAGTTATCTTGAGATAAAATCTCTTCTTTAAGGGAGACCTGAATATGAGTAATAGCCTAGAATTTTGGTGAGTGTACCACGAAGACTCCCAGTCTTTTTGAATCAACTTACTGTGAGTCCACCAGCATGGGACCGGTGCCACTGTGTAAAACTAATCCTTAACTGTTGGCAGCTTTTGATCAAAAATAAAATGGCTCAGCAACTGGAATGTTGTTTCCCCACTGAGGAACCTTAGAAAGCAACAGTAGTTTGGTGTTTCACTCAAACACCACAAGAATAACAGTAACAAATATTAAAAAAAAAAAAAAACAATGTCAAAAAATGAAGCTGGATGGGGAAACAAATCACCATTATTTGACCTGTTGTGTTCTGGCTGACCAGATGGCCCCAAGGTTCAGAGACTCCTGAGCAGAAACGGTTCAACATCCAAAACTCACTGCTTAGAAAAGGCCAATGATAGAGTCTAGAACCGTGTGGAAGCCTGTAGAATAAAGCAGCCTACCTGCCAGCCCTTGTCTGCAGTGCGATAGTAGGGGTAGTGTTTGGTGATGTGGGCATAGATGCCACTGAGAGTCAGCTGTTTGTCAGGTGCAGAAGAAATGGCCTGAACGATCAGCTGTGCATAGGAATACGGTGGCTTGGACTCATCCTGCACAAAGAAGACACCAGAATGGACATGAACACACTGCTCAATGCTCATCCTGTTGACAGGCTGAGACCTCATGGACATGTGGTGTTTGTAGGGTCCTCACCTTGGGGCTGTCACCACCGGCAGACTCCCCTCGCTGCTCATTTGCTCCTCCTCTCTGCTCAACAATGCTTCTCCTCTGCTCAGAAACAGCCTTGGCGGCGTATTCAGCTGCTAACTGGAGGTCAGAGGTCACGTTGCGTCCATAGCGATACCCTGATGACCCTGCCCCACGTGGACTGGCCGGACAGGAGTTGGGAACACTGAAGAAGTGAACATACAATCTACGTTAAATAAAACCACGGCTAAGAGCAGTGATGTGGTAAAGAAATAAGCAGAGTGACTTGATTTATAATTTTCCTCAGCGCAGGCTACATTATCACCACAGTGACATTTGTTTCCTGTTTTTGTCATCTGTCTAAACATTAACAGAACTGAATAACGCCAAGATCAAATTTAGTTTCCTACAGATGTGGTTTACAAACGAAACCCGCCACCCTCCTACTGAAAGTCCCATTCTGAAACGGTACAAAGTGCTTTTCACCACAAAAAAAGATGACGGTGATAAATACTTCATGAATCATTTAACACAGAACACAATTACAGACATAAAACAGGGGTAAACCATCAAAAATTGTCAGAAAAAACAACGATTCAGATTCAGAATTTATTTGTCATTTCAGTATTCACAGGAACAAAATATGTTATTCAGGTTCCGGGTTTTCAGCAACAATCCACCAATACTGATAAAATACTAAACCGAGTAAAGCAATAAAAAAAACACACACCCCTTAAAATAGTTACCATAAATAGCTAATATTATTTTATAAAATGCACAACAAATAGTGCCAATTAAAGTACATTAAGAGTAAATTAAAAGTGCATTCCAACCCAACATCAACCAGAATTTATTTGTCTGACGGCATCTGAATAAAAACTGTTCCTTCTAACTCCAAATATCTCATCATTTTGTCTTTTAGTGAACTTTATGTTGCAGCGATGTGCGGATGTCGGTCCCATGATCTTTATCTTAGTCTATTTTTTCATAGCTACTGCACAGACCTGCAAGTGTTTATCTCCTCCCACTGTAATTCTAATATTTTCTCTTTATACACTGTGCTTGTGTAAATAAATTGCCTGGCGGCTTTTTTAGTCATGTGCTCAAGTGACTTTTATTGAACCTTTGAGACGTTAAAGTGTTTTTATAGAAGGCCACTAAAACTCTGTTCAGTTTTATGATGTGAAGCCAAGACTGCAAAAACAAAGGAGATAAAATAAAAACATTATATGGACTGACGATACTGTTATTTAAAATAAACTAACAGTATGAAAGCCTAATAACAGCACAAAAAATAAGTGTTGAGGAAAGCCATTTCTAGTCCATATTAATTTCATGCATGACGATGAGTGAAGGCCAGTAAACACTGTATGAAAATAAATAAATAAATGATAGAATCCACAAATGACTCATCCTCAGTGTGAATAAACTCCTTTTCAACAGCTTGGAAAATGATGGTGGCTCATTGCCTTAGTGTTCAAACATTAAAAGTACCATGAAGCACAACAATGAGCCAAAATACTCATTGTTATATTAAATATTAACTAGGGTTTATCTAGTGCTGCTGAGAGACAGAATACAGGGAAAACCCAGTAACTTATTATACAACACACACCTGCTTCTGTTAGCAAAGTCAACAATGGTTTCTGGGAGAGTCAGTGCGCTTTGATTTGGCTGCATGTTTGTGTTTGTTGGCTGGAGGCTCAAAAGTGAAGCCTGTACCGGAAAATAAATGAAGACCAACAAAAACTACTAGGAAAATATTTTGAATTCTACAAAATGACTAATTATATCATCAAATCAAATTTTATTCATATAGCGCCAAATCATAATCAAAGTTATCTCATGACACAAAATGTAAGTCCTCTGTTTAAGATCATTGTGAATGTGATTTAAGACCTATTACTGATCTCAGACTATCAACTATCAGCTGACACAGTGACCATGTGACAACTTTACAAACTGTTATTTTGAACAAATATCAAAATAATCAACTGAAATTAGTATTTAACAGTGAAAAAATATATTAACAAAGTGCAGATATGATATGTGAATGAGCTTCACACTTTATTCCGTCATTGACACCGTATTTGGAGAAGTAGTGTTCAGTTATTGGTGGTGTTAGTCAAAATTAAAATGGTTTTGGATTTTTCATTCAGATATAGTTTTATTCAATTTTGCCTTTTTTTCCTCTAATTCAATTAGTTTTAATAGTTTGTAAAGCAGGTTGGAAAGTTTTTATTAATTTTTTTTTTTTCCAAATGCTTAGCTTTAGTTTAGCTTCAGCATTAGTTTTATTTTTTTCATCTTGTAGCTTCCTCGCTGTCGTATTCATATAAATCCCATACAGGACTCTGCTGCTTTCTCCCAACTTTAGTCTCTACATTGCCAGGTAGAGTGAGGACGAGAAGACAACTCTGAACGACAAGTGACCATGAAGTTCCGTATGGTGCCGCCAGCTAAAATTGCTTGAGCAAAATAAATCAAATTCATATCAATCAGACATTGACAATGATGAAAACAAAGGGAATTTTATCCATAATTCTTTAACGTTTTAGTTTTGTAAGCACACAATGCAGTTTTAGTTAGCTATCTTTTTTCCCTTTGATTATAGTTTTTATTTATTTCAGTTAACACAAATGTTTTTTCAATTCTAGTTTTCATCATTTCGTTAGTTTTTGTTAAAAATAATAACCTTGGTGTTTGTCGAGGTGAGTGTGTTCTTGTGTGAAACTTCCCCCTGCTTTTGAGAGTTTGGAATGTACCACTGAACTCCTTTAACCCATAAGAACCCACTGTGACATTTGTGGTACTTCCCAAGTAATTTTTTCTCTATATTTAACCACCCCTAAGTGGTTTATCGCTATTTATTGTAATATTATCTTCTGTGTTTTGAGGGTTTTTTTTTTCAAATCGGGTTCAAATCGGGTATTTTCCAACATTTAATCTACTAATGATGTAGATGTTCATAAAAGTTTAAAGTAAAATTGAGGATTTTCATTTCAGCAACAGAGAAAACTGAAGAAAAAGTGACTTTTTCAGCAAATCCTACCCTTAACTGAACATAAGCCCAGTGTTTTTACTGGTGAATCAATGTTGTAGAAGATGATGGTGTTTCCATGGTAACTACAGAGCCTCTGAACATCAGAATGTATCCAATAACCATGAAAAGATGAATAACTGTATTATACACAAACTACTGACATTATAAGTGGATCAACAGTTTATATCAGTAGATGATTCTGGCAGATAGTGGATGTTTGTGTTAAAACAGATTAAATATAGAGAAAATTTCCTTTGGGAACTGACACAAAAGTGGTGCTGGGTTTGTATGTTAAAATGGAATTTATGGGGGGAAAAAAAAAAAAAAGAAAGAGAGGGAGGCTGTTATCAAAGCCACAGTATTTTATCAGGAATAGTATTTGCAATCTGTGAACGATACCCGGCTCTATACAATTTTATTCAGTACTTTGACCCCTTGTAGATAAATGATAAAAGTTGTTTTGCAGTTTCACTACAATATGATACATACAGATTCTTCTCAGAAATTTACTTTAAAAAGACTGGTGGTAATGCAAACTTACTAAATTAACTTAATTTTATAATCCAAATTAATTCTGAAGTCCTGTAGAAATAAGTAAGACATTTTAAGTCCTAAACTGACTGAATGACTGTATTTTAGACTTTTTAAAGAACTTGCACAAACCATCTAGTATCTGCCTTGAGGCTTGTCTTTGCTCTTACAACAACCGTTTCCTTTGCTTGTGCACATGAAGCTGCGTGAACTCTGGCAGCAAGACAACAATGTTCTTATAAACAGTACATTTAAGCTGCCAAACAGGAAAAGTGACTCCAAGCGTCATGTGAACAGACAGTGTTTGTATTTGAAGAGGAGCATGTGCTTCGACACAATACTCTGCTGTTTCATGTACTGTATGTTGGCTCTCTTAAGGAAGGTGGCACAACAATCTGCCCGAAAAAGGCCACGGTGGAGTGAGATGCACGAGTGAGCGCCTTCATCGAGTGTGTGTGGCCATGTGCACGAGAACAGGAGCTGGTGGGGGGGGGGCTCCGAAAAGGAAACCACGAATGGACGGAAAAACAGCCGACAGGCAAAACAATCCACCACACAGCCAATCACATGCCTCGAAGCTGCAGCCACTCCATATAAGGCAGGTGCTCATGGGCTGATATTGGTGGAGATGGATGATGTAAGAGCTAATGCAGACCAGCAGAGGGCAGCGCACCAGACAGACCAGCTGCACATGATGGATTCAATAATAGAGCAGTGATTTGTCCAACATGTGCTGTCAAAGCTTAGAAGAGCGCAGCTTCATATCCCAAACAAAACACAAACTCAGAGACACCGGTCAAATTAACACGTGACAAGTATGGTCAAATATTAACATGCTCCACCAAATAAATACAAAAACATTTCAGTTGTTATCTCTACTACAGAAGTTTGTAGCAGAACTGTTATTGGTCAAAGTTCATTCATTTCTATTTAGTTGTTCAGTTTGGTTTAAGTAGTTTTATGAATGTCCTTGTACTAGTTTTGAGAGACTGACTAGCTTTAAGTTTTATTCAGTTCTATTTAAGGCTTGGCGATAAATTAAATCAATTTGATTACTAAATTTTACTTTTAAACAATGTGGAAAATAATCATGAAATCAAGATTTCCTCTGTAGGCCACTGTACTGAATAAAAATATGAAACACAACCTGTTGGCATGTTGTAAATACACTTAATTTAAAGCATCTTTGTAAGCAAAGCTTGTTATTATTGCTGCTTGTTATTAAACATATTCACTGCATAGATTTCATAAAGAAAATTGTTATTGAAATGTTTTATTTGAATTTGCATCGAGAAATACTTTTAAAATCAGTAACTATAACACAAACTTAGGTTTACTTTTTGCCCATATTGTGTTTTCAGTTCCAAAAGTTTCCATCATGTCAGGACCATAAATTTCAAATAAAAGAGAAATAAAGATAAAAAATATTGATATTTTCCAACAGAACTAAAAACTTGAATCAGCAAGCAAAGAAACATTTCAGTATTACACCTTTGACATATATGTAAAATTTGACATCTGCAGTTTTAGTCTCAATTTGAGATTTTGATTTAAGTTTAATTTTATTTTGAAAAACTGATTAATTTTAATTGTAATTTTTTTTATATATGATGAAAGTCCTTGATTTTTAAAGGCTGCAAAAACAAAAAGAAACAGTGTGTAACATTAAACTAATTAAACGTGATTCATAAAACATTGTTTATTTTATATAATCACTTTAATTTTTGAGCCATTAACACTGATTCTTTGAGGGAAATTAATTTTATATCTACTTTTATTTTTTTTGATTTCTCTTTGTTCAGTGTAACTGTTAAAAATAGTGTAAATAATTGGGATTTTCTGATAAAATTTAACACTGGAAATAACAGCATTAGTAGTATTTTAGTTACTGACACTACTGCAACAGTTAATCTTAATAAATGGTCATAAATCCTCCTATAATCTGCTGCTGTTATTTAATTCATACAAGAGTCTTGCCAGTGTTTCACAGATTCTGAATGTCTTCTCTACACAATCCATCAAAGTTATGTTCTATTTATAGATCAGAAATGTGTAAAATGAGGACTGTAAACAGTTCATGTCCTGATTAATTTTACTAATTAAAATTATTTTGCTGACATATTTAATTATTAATTATTACTAGGATGATAAAAACTTTACTAGTATTGCCTTAAATTTTAATTAACAGTCATTCAATGTATTCAAAAACAAGAAACAATGACAGTGACAAAATAATTAAGTTATTTAATCATAGGGTCTCTCTCTGTATTTGTCCTGGGAGCTAAAGCATCCACCAACATATATATGTTCTTATTTCTTAATGCTTGGTCTGGACAATGTGCAGTGGATTTCTCCAGTGTTTGCATTGCTCACGGTCCACGTCTGTGTTTGTTTTTGTGTGGATACCTGAGGGTGCCTGTGGGCGAGGGCTGTGGCGAGCCGAACACCCTGATGTGCTCTTCATGCTGCTGCATTGTGGGAATGCTGATTTTCAGTGGGGAAATGTGAGGAAGGAGCGGCCGGGCGGGAGGAGAGGGCTGCTCCTTCTCTCGCTGCTCCTCAACCTCCAGGAGTGACATGAACTGAATCTTTATGACTGTGCTGGGAAAACGAAACACACACCTGACAGGAGGGGGGGAACAGACAACAAAAAGAGAACAGTTAATAAAAGGTTAGATTCTATTTTCATTTACAAAAAAACCCACAAAAAAATACCAAAAATCTGCATTATTTAATTATTTGGTACAAACCTATTATTTATTCATTACTATTTTTTTTAGACTAATGTTGACATGAGCGGTTTTGTTATGATTATGGTATAGATATTTATCTACACATTTATTCATGTATAAAATGAACATAAGCTAGAATTACACCTACAATCATATGCCACAGCAGCCATTCAAGGTGCACTTTGAAAAAAAAATATATATATATTAGTTAAATAACTCTGATAAAAAGGAATTAGATAGACAGCAGACAGACAGACAGACAGACAGATAGATAGATAGACAGGGTTTTTTAAGTGTAAATTCTCATGATCCGCATCACTGAAGTAAATCATTTCAAATGAGAAACATGTCATCTATAATGATAAAATACATATCCTTGAATAAAATTACATAAAACAACAAAACATTTTGAAAGTCTTAGTTGGCAGTGTAGACAAATTAAACCAAAAAACAGAAAATTAAACCAAAACACAAAAAAATGTATATCACAATTGCTATATCACCAAGCCTGATAGACTAACCATTTACATAACTTGTCCATATTTATCCATGAGTTATTAAGTTATGAACATTAGTGTTTTGTGACCTTGACCTTTAACCCACAAAATATAATCAGTTCATCATCAAATCTATTTGACCCTTTGTGCGATATTTGACAAAATTCCATCAAGTGATTACTGAAATATCACTTTTACCAAAATCATTTGAACCAATGGACAAATAACATGAAAATGTAACAACTGTAACATGGCCAACATGACTACGGAGCTTCTAAAATACATGTTCTAAGAGGCGCAGTTGGTACTGAATTTGCAACAAAGAAGCTCAGTTTTTAAGTGACATGATTTATTATATCAGTTTATTAAAGTGGCAGAGATAAAAACATAGTATATGAAGCTACTAGCTCTTATCTGTGGCTTTTTTTTTTTTTTTTTAACAAACCTACTTTTAAGACATCCAGTTAACATGCATTCCCTTTTGACAGGTCAGGACAACAGCAGAGGATACGATTGTACCAAAGATAATCACGCCTCAACAAAAACATCTGAAAGTAATCACATGGAGGCCATTCAGCAAACATTTTACATGTCAACTGTAATGACTAATGTAGAAATAAAGCAAGTTACTAATTTCTCACAGAAGGTACAAACATTTTGTTACTGTAGTTAAGACTCTGAGACTACACCCAAATCTGTCATCAGCTACCGGATCCATACCAAGTCAAAGGGAGCTGAACTTCAGCAAAGCTCACACATGGGACCTCCCTGAGGAGGAAGCGGGAAAAAACATCCACAAAGGATCACAGACATATTGTACTCTAGTTTGACAACAATTGTCACAAAAGAATCTAATATTTGGCAAAAATAGTCTTTTTCTTTTATGTCTGTTCGTGGCTAAACAGATCCATACACAGACTGCTCACAGCTGTACACATGATAAAACAAGAACAGTCCCACAATTGAGTCTCTGTGCAAAAGTGAAAGAGGGTTACAACAGGCCAATATCGACTCTGGAGTGGCTGTTGAGATGACAGAGGCTCAACATATAACCACTGGAGCTTATTTACTTTATCATCCCCATCTGGTGAAAATACAATGGAAGGGGGGGAAAAAAAAGTGTTGCAGCTGGGAAGTGAGACCAAAAATGGGCCCAGTAAAAGAATAACGATCACTGCATTTAGCTGACTATTGTGCCAGCGAGCATTTTTTGCGCGTTTCTGAACAGTTCCAACTTGAATCAATCCACTGACATTTTTGACATGAGTGCTTGGCATCAATTTCCCATTCCGCTAAGGTCATTAATATACAATTAGCATGTTCTGACAAGTCACAGTCCATGCACATTTTTTTCTGCATAAGTGAAAAAAAAAAATACTATACTGACGTACGGAATGTCTTTAATCAGTTTGAAGGGAATATAGGTTTTTGGTCGTTATAACACTTCAGCTCACTCCCTCCTCACACAGCCCTTCAGCCAAACATTCGTATTTGGAAATGTGTGGTGGAAACGGCCTTGGTGTGTATCTTGTGTTTACTCCATGTGCGCCTGCAATGAGGATGTCATTTCAGCCTTCGCTTCCTGTTCAGTCGGGACACACCCCCAAACAGATTGAACAGCCAATCAGAGAGGATTAGGGTACACCCCCCCACACCACCACCACCACCACCACCACCTCCTCCTATTTCACCATGATTGACAGACACACACAAACTTTTAGATTTTATGACTGCTATTGTCTTAGCCCAACCAATGAAGGCTAAATGTGTTAACCTTGAAAAAAAGTCCTGCAACACTTTACAGTTACAGCTACGATATTTAAACCCGGCATCTTTTACCTTGATAAATAAACTGGGTTTGAAGACCAGACACAAACCAAACACACCTTTTCACGCTGTACTCACGCTCGGTGCGTTTGTTTACATTAATGTTTTGCTACGTGACTGCTACACGTTAGCTCACTGCTAGCTAACATCGCTAACATAATCGCCATGAAAACTGATGAGACACGACTTTTTTTTTTCAGCAGAAACACAACAACATAAATGAGTATGCATCAACAACCACAGTTCAGGTTATCAGAAAACAAACCCTACCTCAACACGATAAGTATTAATCTGACACGTCACACAACATTATTTCTAATATTAGCAAACAACTAGCTGACGTTAGAGCTCGGTGGACGAATGAAGCTACGTATGCTAACGGATGAGTTAGCAAGATACTTAACTGGTTCAAGGAGGGTAAAAGTGTCCCTGGGCCCAGGGATATGTTTCAACTATGATATTCAGTGAATATGTGTCATATTATTATTGTGCTGTGTGGATACAAAGCACTGTAACCACTTTCATCAAACCAACCAAACCGTTGTGGTTGGGCTGTGGGCTGTCGATGTACCCAATAATCTTCAATGCAGCAGTGCAAGATACCATTAAGCAAATGCTAAACATACATTAGAAAGCTATGTTATAAACTGTAGTCTACTACGAGTTAGTAACTTGTGACCATACATTCTCAGAGCGTAATTACAATGTTAGCTGATTCAAAACATTGCAAAACAACTACAGAAGCGAGGATAGGTTCTGTCAATATGTTAATTCAACGCTGTATTCTTCGTCTACAGGATTTTCTGCTTTTGGGAACTAAAATAGGTCATGACATCTGCGCTCTGACGGACTATAACTTAATTACATCACGAAATATAGTGTAGAAAACTTTGACATGCTCTCCATTAACTAAACACCCTGTTGCCATAATTAGCCTACGGTAGCGGCTATGCTAGCTGGCAGCACTCACTCTCTGGGCAGCAGCAGCGGCGGAGCCCCTCTCCGCTGGAACACCCCGTCAACGAACACGCCGTTTTTCCCCAAACAACGGAGGGAGAAGCCCGTCGAATCGTCGTAAGTGATTTGCAAGTGCCGCCGAGAAATGAAACTCGAGTGACCCATGTTAATGTCCACGGAGCCATGAGATGAGTTCCGGCCTATGGTGACCGACCTCTGGCGCATGACAAACTCAAAGTCCCGGCCCTCGAGCCTGGCCAGGGCCTGCAGCGGAGGGGAAGCCAGACGCACGGGAAGGACCCCGGCGTCCGTGCGGGCTTCCATCATCGGGGGACCCAGGAGGGCGAAGGAAGGCTGGTGATACCCGTGCGAGGTCACCGCGACGCGCACGGGGCTGCACGGGGCCGACTGTAAAGCAAGAAGGGCTCGAGCCCCGGTGTCGTCCCGGTAGTCTGCCATCTTCTCTCGGATGGGTCAACACACGCACACACACTGTACTTCTCGCACACACAGTTGCAACGTGAGAGTTTTTGGCCAGGGCACTTGTTCGCTCCGTGGCTGTCGGAACAACATGGAGTCCCGGTCGGAGCGAGAACCGGAGCGGATCCGCAGGAACCGGACTGGTGATGCGTTCATGTCCCCCTCGGATGCCACTCAACTACAGTATATACCACAGCCTTACAGAATGTTTTGCGCAAAACATTTTTAGTTTTTTCTTTTTTTTTTTTTTTTTTGTTTGTTTTAATTGAAACTTAACCATATTGTTCTAACGTTTTGGTATTTTTTTTTCATTTATTTTATTTCAGCCTGAATAACAAAGTCCATAGAGCCATCCAATCCGTAGATCCAACAAATCACTTCATAAAATAAAAATGTCTATAATCTTCACTATTTCAATAATCCTTTGTACAATCAGACTGGGAAGGTGTAGGCTGAAGCTTACTGTTTATTTTGCATATACAGGCTTCATCTTTGACAATGAAACAATAAAAATCAATATGAATGTTGAAATAAATATTAAAAGTTGCACACAAATTTAAGACTTAAAGTTCATATGTTTATTTAGACTCATGTTTTTAAGTGTTTTTTTAAGGCGAGAGAGCGAGAGCTACTTAGTTTCAACTCATCTGTGCAGTTGTTCCACAGATTTACTCCACTGACAGACAGGATTTCATATTTCTTCTCAACGTTTTCTTTGTGAATATTTCAGTCTCTCTGAGTGAGATCAAATTGACTGTTTCTAATTTTGAACGTTTCCTGGATTACTTTTGACAGGAGGTTATTTTTAACTTTGAACATCATTTGATGAGTAAATAGGTCAACTGAATCATATAATTTTAGTATTTGCAGATTAATAAATACTTTATTGGTTGGTTCATTATAAGGTGTCAATGTCATGGTCCTTACGCCTTTTTTTGTAATTATAGATTGATTTGATAATTGTTATTTAACACAAAAACGCAAGTAAGACAACACAGATAAATATATGTGAATCAAATTAACAACAAAAAATACTTTGTGTGGTTACAGCCTCGCACTTTGTTTTAAACACGGTAGTGGATAAAAGAGGGTGTGCTATTTTATTCGTTGTTGCAATGACTTAAGCACTTGCACTCATTCAGATTTTTTTTTTTTTTTTTTTTTGTATTTGTGAGAAAAGAAAATGCAATGTTTTCAGTGCCTGTAACACAAACATTTAGACAAAAACAGCGGTTGACGGTGTTAATGGCATCATATGGCTGTAAAGCCTAGTCCGTAAACGCCTCTTCTGGGCGGTTACAGTTCATGCCGTCACACCAGGAAACTGAGGAGAATGAGTCCAACTTGTGGTTCAGGTACTATTTATGACAGCCTTTCACTTTCACGTCGTTGTTGAAAATGGTATCTGTATCAAATCTGTGTAAAGGTTATACTTTATAGCAAATAACATGTTTTGTAGACATAGTTGATAAATGCAAATACAAAAATAGTTGTTGACGGTGGAGGTGATGCATTTACAACTGATGTAGTGGTTGCGTTTTTCAGCAGGTAACATGTAAAAGATTGAATTTTCAGACCCCATCACTAAAACATGTGGCGTCTTCTGTGTAGCTGGATTCTTCAGCCCAACTCAACTTTTTTTTTTTTTTTTTTAAATCTCTACCCTCTGTTTATAAACATGAAAAGAACAAGACGGTTGAAAACCCTGGATGATGGATCACTGTGAGGAGCAGGATTACAATAAAAAAAAAAAAAGCAACATTGATACAGTATCACACACCCTCCACACGAGTGTGCTGTTAGGATGTAAAACAGCCAGTTGCATTTTTATTATCCCATGTACTCTACCATGTCCTACATACTGAAACAATGGCCCACAGTTTGACAGAAAAGCATGAGTTCAAGCAGATTATAGTCATGTTTACATCCAAATGTACTGCACATTATAACCAAATCTCCTGGAGGTAAACAAAATAACACAGATTTCTGTTGAGTGGGTTAATGGAGATAAGCAGTAGGTCCATAGATGCTTGTTTTTACCAACAATTTGAGTGAAAAGACAGATGAAAATCGTGTTCTTCAATGTTTGATTCATTTATACTTTAATTTGACATAAATTAAAGTCAGTTTAAGCTTGTAGTATTTCATGATATAAGATACCTGAAATGCTGATTTAGACTTTTTATCCCACCTTC
>JAPTGZ010000001.1:30724771-30739776 GCA_029814645.1 Fowleria isostigma | reverse complement strand
ATCTATCTATCTATCTATCTATCTATCTATCTATCTATCTATCTATCTATCTATCTATCTATCTATCTATCTAATATTTATTTATTTATTTATTATTTAAACTTTCATACACGCTTAAAAAACTACTGTTAAGATTTAGTCAAAACTCAACCCTACACATATTTGCATAATGCGTAACCTACCTATTTTTGTCACATTACTGTGTAACAACCAAAATTCACACACTGTCATCAGTTGTACCAATGGGACCACTGACTCTGTGCTAATTTGCACTGGTTTAAGAACTGCCGACATCTTTGGTCATAACTGGATGTATTGTTAGTAGATCACCTGTAAAATAAACAAACGAAACAAAACTGGCCACTATATTTGGTGCCTTTTCTGCATTGAAAGCTAACATAGAATGTCTATCAGCTGATCAAAATGAGACATATGTAAAGAAAAACTTGTTGACTATAATAATAAAATGTATGTAAAGTCTTCTAAATAAGCATAATAATAATAATACAATTAAACAGTTTCCAGAGATATTTCTTAAAATTTGCAGTAGATGCTTAAAACCCCTTCCTTGTGACATGTTGTATTGAATATATACAGGCATCGTTAACTCCTATGCACTGACAGGATATGCATCTGACTGGAGAGCTCTATGATGCCGTGTCTATCGCTGAGGATGATCAATGGAGACGAATTCGTCACACCTTGTCTCCCTGGTTTGCTTCTGGACATATGAAAGCGGTAAGAGTTGTAACGTCCCACCATGATTTTATTCTTTTATTTCAAGTATTTGTTCCTTTTCACCCTGATTTTTTTGTCTTTTGCCAAAGATGTTTAGCATCATGAAAAACCACTCTCAAAAACTAATAAATCATATGAAGTCCAAGGCTGAGAAAAATGAAGTTATTACAGTTAAAGAGTAAGTAAAATACCATTTCATTAATTACATTTTTTTTTTCATGAAATAATTTCTTAACACCAATCAAAATACTTGAATAATACCAACAAAGCTCATTTTAATGTTAAACCCAATATGTAGAGTCTATACAAACCTTTATGCTTGTACTCAGTATACACAACTGGAAACCACTTTGCAGTAGTTGTGTTTTTTATTTTTTATTCTGTTTGTTGCTGTGAAGCTTCTGTGCATGGAGGTAAGTATTCAATCTGACAAAACTGTTTAAGAAAATCAGTGGTTTTTAGATCCTCTGAGTGTACATAGCCTTGTTGACAGTGGACACCCGGGTAAGATCTGCAGAATTATATCACTTAAGTACTTAATACGAATGGACAACAGCGTATAAGGGCCACATAAGAAAAATTATTTTGAGAATAAAGTTGTAATATAACGAGGATAAAGTCATAGTTTTAAAAAAAAAAAAGTATAATATTCCAAGAATAATATCATAATACTTTGAGAATAAAGTTGAAACATAACAAAAATAGAGTCGTAGTTTTAAAAAACTCATAATAGTTTGAGAATAAAGTCATAATATTTCAAGAATAGTCATAGTTTTAAAAAAAACTCTTAATATTTCCAGAATAAAGTCACAATATTACAAGAATAAAGTAATATTATGCGAATAAAGTCAGAGAATATGAGAATAAAGTTGTAATATTTTGAGCATAAAGTCGTAATATATTTTGAGAATAAAGTTGTAATACAACGAAGATAAAGTCATAGTTTTAAAAATCATAATATTTCGAGAATAAAGTCATAATATTCTGAGAATAAAATTGCAATATTTTGAGAATAAAGTTATAATATTTCGAGACTAAAGTTGTAATATAACAAGAATAGTTGTAGTTTTAAAAAACCTGTAATATTTTGAGAATAAAGTCGTAAATTACAAGAATAAAGTTGTAATATCTCAAAAATAAAGTTGGAATATTTTGAGATAAAGTCCTAATATTACAAGAATAAAATCTTATTATTTTGAGAATAAAGTTGTAATATTTCGAAAATAAAGTTGTAATATAACAAGAATAGTCATATTTTTAAGTACTCATAATATTTTGAGAATAAAGTAATATGTATATAAAGTCGTAATTTTTGAGAATTATATTACAACTTTATTCTCATAATATTGTATACCTGCTTTGTTAGGTACCATGAAATAGTGGTACTAATGTAAGGAGTGATTTTCAAAGTGATAATGTGTATGTTGACAGGTGTCTGGATCAACACTTAAGTTGCTGTAATGTTCTAAAAGTGATGTTCTGTTGTTCTAAAAAACATGTTCCTTTCACATTATATGCATTTTTCTTGTTTTTTTTTTTTTTTTTTAAATATACACTATGAGAAAAAACCAAATACGGTAACTTCATTGACCTTGATTTTCTACATGACAATACATTTTTTTTGAAAATTTCACAAAAGGAATTGATTGATTGGTTGATTGGTTGATTGATTGATTGATTGATTGATTGATTGATTGATTGGTTTTGGTGCACCACTTAAGATCTCCAATGACACACTGAGGTTGAAATTTTGAATTTCAGAGTGAGTGTCGTATAAAGAGTTAAAATATTCAATTAACACTGATTTGTTTAACGTGTTTCTGTTTCAGCTTCTTTGGGCCTTACAGTATGGATGTGATGGGGAATTGTGGTTTCGGTTTGGACCTGAACTGCATCAACAATCCATCAAGTCCCTTTATCACCCACGCCTCAGATCTGTTTAATATTCGCTTACTCCTCTTTTTTACTCAAGGTGCTTTTCCACACCACATCTGTTTTTCTTCACACTGAGCAACTATTTCATGGCTGAAATTATAATTATTCTCCTTTTCTTTTTTCAGGGTTCTTTCCATTCCTCATTCCTCTTTTGAAGTTGCTGGGTTTCTCTTTATTCAGTAAAACCTCTATGGCTTTCTTTAAAACATTTATGGAGAAGGTCAGAGGAGAATATGAGGAGAACACATACCAGGTTTGGACAAAATACACAACTGCAAGTGAAAGAAGTAATTAACATCAGTAAAACATGTCACGTCCAGTGTTTTATAATCTTGATCAAACACATGTTCACATTGTGAATTGTAAGAAAGTATAACATCCATCCTGCCTCTAAATTTGCATGTAGAGCTGCAGTAATTCATCATTTTTAGCATCACTGGGAAAATTCCATACTTTCCATTCAGTTTATTAAAACTGAAGTGGCCTGAGAGGACATGAGACTTTTGCTCTGGTCTACTCTCAGATGTTTTCAAACAGGGAGGAGGGTTAAGTACATGAGTGACAATTCTGATTGTTAGTGATTGGATTCTGTCAGAGTTGATTTGGACGGGATTCTACTGCTCTCTTCTGTGTCTCAACACAGAAGCTGGAAAAAGTGGATTTACTTTGCCATAACAAGAAATGATATCAGGCCATCTGCCGTTATATTTAGTCTTTTGATTTGGACATACAGAAAAAAAACTGCAGATGGAAGGAATACAAGTCAAATTCTGGCATTTATACCTTAATTAATGCCCCTCCAGCTTTTGGATGGGATTCTTGAAGGAGGGAGTCTTAGCCGTGTGATGAACTGGCGAAATGTCCAGGGTGTACCCCACCTTCACCCTTAAGTAGCCGTGATAGGCTCCATGTGACCCCTGTGACTCTAGTGAGGATACAGCGGGTTCAGAAAATGAATGAATGAATGAATGAAGGAGTCAAACATGTCACAGTCAAATGACAACATGAGTGAAGAAGGGGGTTTATACTGTATGATGGTCAAATTCCATTTTGCTTTCATGCCCCTGCAGCTGTTTTGCCATATATTAAGAGATGAAGTACTATCAGGACAAACCTTTACTATAGAGTTCCCATCAATGGACCATTCCAGCCTAGAAATTGTTGACAGTGAAGTGCTTTTGCACCTCACAAATTCCTCCTGTGGGCCAGATTGGACCTTTTGGTGAGCTAATTTTGGTCATATGTTTGTCACCCTGTTGTAGATAAAGTCTCAACTAGTCTGGATATTTTAGAGGTATGGGATGAGGATCAGCACCTCCAAATCCGAGGCCATGGTTCTTGACCAGAAAAAGGTGGTCTACCCTCTGCGGTCAGTCGGGAGTCCTTGCCCCAAGTGGAGGAGCTCAAGTGTCTCAGGGTCTTGTTCACAGGTGAAGGTAGGATAGAACATGATACGGACAGATGGATCGGTGAAGTGTCTGCAGTGATGCAGGTGTTGTATCAGTCTGTCGTAGTGAAAAAGAAGCTGTGCCAAAAGGCGAAGCTCTCCGGTCTATCTATGGTCCTTCTCTTACCTATGGTCATGAGCTTTGCATCATGACTGAAAGGACAAGATCCTAGATACAAGTGGTCAAAATGAGGTTTCTCTGTAGGTTGGCACCCGGTGAGGAGCTCAGTCACCAGGGAGGAGCTGGGAGTAGAGCCGCTGCTCCTCTACATGGAAAGGGGTCAGCTGAGGTGGCTTGGGCATCTGTTTCAGGTGCCTCCCTGCAGAGGTCTTCTGGGCATGTCCCGTTGAGAGGAGGCCTCGGGGAAGAGCTAAGACACGCTGGACAGATTAGGTCTCTGGGCTGATCTGGGAATGCCTCGGGATTCCCCCAGTGGAGCTGGAGGAGGTGTCTGGGGTAAGGGAAGTCGAGGCATTCCTGACTAGACTGTTGCCTCCATGACCTGACCCTAGATTAGCAGTAGAATATGGATGACGGATAGACAGATGGACAAATGGATGGGTGGATGGATGAATATGTAGTCTAACAGACATCGTCCTGTATGCGTGTAGAGGTCCAGTTCAACGTTGGGGCAGTGTCATGGCCACAGCAGGGCAGAGACCACGGTGACTCAGTCTCTCCAGCCTGGGCATCGTAGGTTCTCTGTTTGAGCCTTCAGGGACTGAAGGGTTAACTGGGGATGAGATCATTGCTTTGTAACAGGCAAGTGACCTGAGGAGGAAGCAGGGTCAGGGTTTAGACCTCTGCCTGATCAGCTGGTGATACATCAGAAGAGTCCTCAGAGACCAGTGAGATCAGTGACTTTTGTTGCTACAGCATCCAACTGCTCATTGTAGTGGAGTTGAGTATTTAACCCTTAAAGACTCAATGCTACTTTTGTCAGTTCTAAATGAATTTTTGTCTCTATTTAACATTTCTTAAGGGATTTATCAACATTAATTACAGTATCATCCTCTGTATTTTGTGCTTTTTCAATGAAAAGCTGGTATTTTCCCATGTTTAATTTGATTTTCATGTAAATGAGGGTTATGGTATTAGAATATTAGTTGAGGTTTATATTAGAAACACAGAAATACAAAGAAAACATGACTTTTTCAACAAAATATATCATTAACTAAACATAAAACAAGTATGTCCATCCACTGTTATTTAACAAACTTAATAGGTTTTACTGGTGAATGAATGTTATAGAGGATGACGATGTTTCCCCTGTAATGCTGTTCCTCTGAATGTCCAGATGAGTCATATCTGATGGCCATGAAAAGATGAAAAATTGTGTTTTACACCAATTATTTATATGTATTGATAGGATTAGTGGATCACCAGGTATTAAATATTTACATTAGTAGATAGTTTTGGTCACCAGTGGCTGTTTGAGTCTTTATGGGTTTTAAACTGGAAAGAACATTTAAAGAATCCAGTATTTTCAGAAAATCTGATTTTTTTCCAAGTACACCCTCAGTTTCAAGCATCTATTATCTCATGATAATTACTAATTACCTGACCTTTCTGCAGAAGTCTGGAGATATTCTTAGTTTCATGATCAACTCTCAGACAAAGAATGAAAATCATAATAAAGGTATTTACACTATGAATCCATACTCACATATAAATCTATAAAATGTGGCCTCAAATACATGATGGTTAAATGTCAACAACTGCTGTACCAATACTCTATCTTCCAGGACTCAGTGACCATGAAATCACTTCTCAATCAACAATGTTTTTGTTTGCTGGTTATGAGACCAGTGCTATCACTCTCACTTTCTTGGCCTACAATTTGGCTAAAAATCCTGAAATAATGAGACGCCTGCAGCACGAGATCGACACTACTTTCCCAAATAAAGTATGAATATATTTTCTGATTCTAGAATCATCTGTCATCATCATCAACTGTTGAAAAGTAAAACTTTCAAATTCTGAAATGTGTGTACCTAACCTACAGAGTCCAGTCCAATATGAAGGTCTGCTGCAGATGGAGTATCTGGACAGTGTGATAGAAGAAAGTCTGAGGTAATAGAAATCACATTATGATGAGACTTATGCCAGCATTTATTTCAGTAAGAGCAATATTGTATTTATAGCATTAGAAGTTGGTTTCCCTTTCAGAGCACAAATTTTGGGGAGCATTTATATGATTCTGGAACATGAGTTACAAAGAACATCAATATTTAATGCCCAGAAAGTATATCTTAACCCATTTTGCACTTAACATAACTATGATAGTTGCATATGGAGGTAAAAATACAGAGCAAGTAATGGAACACAGATCATTTTGTCCAGTCAGCAGAAGGCATTATCAGAGCATGATGACTGCTAAAACAGTCATTATTTTCATCTGTGTTGTCCCTGCTTCTGAGGGTATTACTGGGAGGACTGCAGACGTAGAAATACTCCATCACAAGCAGTCCATTTATTAACATATCAAACCAAAACCAAATCATCACTCGGGCCTTTTCGCAATTGCACATAGCCACAGTATGGCTGCAGCTGCATCAAACACAGAAAACAGCTTTATTGCTTCTTGCTGCTATGGCTTCGTGGAATTCTGGAAAGATCCGAGTGACGATTTGGTTTCGGTTTTGGTATATGATGAAGTCAACTTTGAAGTTGTTCGCATGAGGGAAGTGATTCGGGTGCGTAGACGTAAGACTAACGAATTTGTGACACTTGGGCTATCACTCGGGTTTTACAGATTTGATGAAAAATTGGTAACAACCATCATACACTGTTTTAATAATGTTTACAGTGTTTTCCACAGCTCTGTAGCCTTCTGTGTGCAGTGAACAGTGTTTCTGTTGTGTCCAACAGCCTAATAATTATAGAAAAGAATAGAATCTTTACTTGTCACATGACATTGAGAAAGACAATGACAGTGAAATGGGAAGAGGGACAGGCTCCACCAGTTCAAAAAACAGGTGTAAATAAAAAATAAAACTCGGCTTCTCTATAAAGAATGGCATCTCAAATATAAATAATAGCAACCACAAAATAAATAGTTAACTGGTCAGGTTGGCTACAAACACAAGGGTTGTTGAAGTGAGAACTCAATGCCATGGCATTCTCCAGATGTCACATGTTCACATATTTCATTCTGATCATTCACGTAGCATCTTTGTACATTTTCCATGCTCTTTTTACTCGCGACACCACCGTGAATGCATGAATGTCATAAATACATTTTCTTTTTTTGTTAACAGTGGTCTTCTAGATGCCCCATTGTGAAAAGGATGGATATTTTAAACTGTTTTCCTTACACTGTTAACTCCTCTAGCTTTTGTTGCTCTGGTCACATGCATCCAGAGACATTATGGTCTGTCCTGTTGATAATATTCCTCTCTACAAAAATGAACTACACCTAACTGAAGGTGTAGTTCTATTTGATGTCCTTTACTAACATCTCCAACTGACCACAGACAACTTCTTACATTAATGTTTGTTAGATTATAAGTAACACACTAAAACTATAGAATATGTAGACTGTGTCATTGATAATAACTAAATTAACTGGTTGTATTTATATCTTTATATCTGTTTGTGGATCAGATACAGAACCAGCTACTCCAGCTACACAGACTCATGCTCATTTGTCCTGGTACAAGAACTATTTTGATCATGAATCACTGTAATGCAGGCACGTGCACAGACATTTTGGGGGGGTGAGTGCTTAAACCAAATAAGAGCGACTCGCAGAATCTCTATTAAGCTGACAACATGGTACACATATTTATTTTTACTGTTTTCTGACAGAGTTGAAGCATAAACATTACATTAGTGAAATACCACAATATACCTCACCAGACTGTCGTGGAGCTCAACTTAAGACCTACCTTCATTTCAATAATTACATATCAAATGAAACAAACTAGTGAATGTGTCTAATTTCTAGAACAGTAAACCTGTCTTTAAATTCTCTGCCTGTATTTCTCCCTCTCTCTCTCTTTATTAAACATGACAAGGGCCAGTAAAAGGGCTGAACAAGGTTTTGAAATCATGGATTTTGTGAAGGCTTTTTGTTTGTTTGTTTGTTTTTTAGGAATAGTCGGGCCAGTAGCGACGTAATGTTTTCAGTGACACTAATGTTATGGTTAATTTAGTACCAAACAATGTCAGGGCATTGCACAAACACTGTGTGTCTGATGCTGTAGGTCAGGGGAGAAGTAGGTCGTTAGAGCTGATAATGTTACAATGACGCAAAATGTTCCCAAAAAAAAATGGTACAAAAACTCATAATGTTATAACTGGCCAATGATATTACAAAAAAAAAAATGGGCGGCACGGTGGTGTAGTGGTTAGCGCTCATGCCTCACAGCAAGAAGGTCCCGAGTTTGAACCACGCCCATCTCAGTCACGCCAAACTAATTCAAATTGTGCAATGGAAAACTGATGCCGCTGCACCAAGTAGAGCCGAGCCGGACCGAGCTGGTACAATGGAGTGGAAAAGAGGCATGTCTGTGCATGTGCCTGCTGTAATGCCACTCATAGTACTGAACCCACTGAGAGTCAACACCCATGCACTAAAGTAAAATTTTCATTATGATATTTCAATTTGGATGAAGGTGCTGCCGTTGAACATGTTTATGTATAACTCTTTTTTTTTTTTTTAACTTTTATTTACCCAGTCAACACAGATTAAGTACACCTATAAAATATGGGGCGGTCACGTTATGGAGATTTGACATAACATTGTTTTGTCATAAGGCTTTACCCTCCTGCTGCACGTCTTGAGCGAGTCGCCAAGGAAACTGTCAGGATCAATGGAACCACAATCCCCAAGGACATGACGATTGTGGTTCCAATTTACGCTCTACACCGGGATCCTGAAGTGTGGCCAGAGCCAGAGAAGTTTAAACCAGAAAGGTAGACCTCTGCACAGAGTAAAAGCTGACCCAGAGAGGTTTAAAAGCTTTCACCTTCACAAATTTCAACTTCATTGTTTATGTAAATGAGATCTCCATGAGGCATCCTGACTAAATATAGAAAATAAATGAAAATTATGCTATGGAGAAAGTAACTCATACTGTAATAACACGTAGATTTTTCACATTACAAACCAGAATGATCATTTTTTGAGGATGCTTTTAGATTTCTAAAGATGTTAAACTCTTTCTACACAGATTTAGTAAAGAGAACAGACAGACAATCAACCCGTACACCTACCTGCCGTTTGGAATGGGACCGAGGAACTGTGTGGGGATGAGGTTTGCTCTACTGTTGGTCAAACTGGCCATTGTGGAGGTTCTGCAAAACTACAGCTTCTCCTTCTGTGAGGAGACAGAGGTGACATTAATTTTATATATATTTTAATCCACATGGATGAATTACAAAATCATAACATATGCATCATTTAAAAATTATTATATTTTTTACTTGTGTTGAGAAAGACTTGATGACTCTGCATTCTCAGGACCCTCTGATTATGAGCCCTAAAGCCTTTGTCGGACCCCTGCAGCCAATCAAACTGCGGCTGGAGACACGTTCCAGTACTTTGGGAAATGAGGACATCTAAGAAATGCTCTGAGAATATAATGGTTGTACAAGTTTAATCATTCATTCAGTGCTAGCAATTTATATCTTAAAAAATAACAACTAAAAGTGTTTTTTCCAAAAAGATCATTCTGTCCAAACTTTGAAGTATGAAATTTCCTAATAGAAATTGTGAAATTAAAAATTAGGGAATGTAAAATAGTATATATTAGAGTAATATCAGTAATCATAGTGTTGTGGATTAATAGCTGAACCAATCACATCTCTTTTAACATTGTCTTTTTCTCATTTAACAAAAGAAAAAGACTTTTCTATTAATATTACAATTTAATATTATCTTTTATCTACAGTTAATACTTTATTCTCATATTTCACCCTTTCTTTATTGTTAACATGACTAAAAATCATGACTATTCAAATCCAACTATTGTATGTATTATTTTTTGTCATAAAATATTACCTGTTTTATATTTCTCAAAATCTGACTTTTCTCAAATTAGTCAGTACTTTTATTCTAATGCTATAGCGAATTACAAGTTTTTTCTTCAAATCTGGTGACTCACAATGTATTGACTGATTTTCATCTAATTTTATTGTAATATTTTGGATTTTAAGGCCACAATACATATGATTTTTTTTTTTTTTTTTTTAATCTTCAGCATAACTAAGGCTACGTTCAGACTTATGGCAAATGTGGCCCAAATACAATTTTTTTTGCCCATATGTGACCTGTATCTGTTCAGTTCAGTTCAGCTTATTGCCATTTGCAGTATAAAACCCCATTGGAAAAAAGTGCAGTAGCTCAGGTGCACAGTCAACATGTAAATGGACATACAATACACAAACTTAAGGACACATACGGAGCATAAGCACTAATCATGAAAAAAAAAAAAAAATCTGTTAAAGACAATTTGAACAGCACAAATCCATGTTTTTTTTTCAAATCAGAAAAGGCCATTTTCATATGTGGTCCTAAATCTGATACGTATCTGATACTTTGCAATGCGACTTCAATCTGAATGGCCAGGTCACATTTATCTGAATTTTACATCACTGAAGTGCGACAAATGTCACAATTCTGCATCCCAGGAGTGGCAGGAAAACATATATACTTCAGTAGAGACAGTGCATGGCTGTGTGGTCATGTATTACATCAGGACCTCTTTTGCATTTATCAATCATTAACACAATTACATAAATACAATTCAACCAGTAATGGTAGCTCACCATTACAGCGGTCACTTTAGGGTCGCCTCCAGGTCATACTCAAAACTGATAGAACTCACATTTAATATCAAATATGAATGAGCACACATATACAAAAAAAAAACCCAAAAAACATCAGATTTTACCAAAAAATGTGAATTGTGCATTAAGACCTGCTGTGTGAACGTAGCCTAATACTCCTCCTCTGGTCATTACAATTTGTTTCTACAAAAAAATGAAGCACAAAGTTTTTATCAGTACCTTTATGATTGTCACATAAATGTATCAACTGTAACAATGGTGATATAAAGTACAGTTGAAAACATGAATAAAGAAACCATGTCAAAAATAATCAATGGGACATCAGAATACATTTACATTGCTCATAAAAAGGTGTGTGTTTTACGAGCCACAGAATGAACTGACAGATTGGATGATTAATAAAGTATTGAAAAAAAAATGTGACTGTGTTACTGTCTGTATTTGTAACGTGAAATAATACGTAACATCACATTTATCAGACGTCTACATTGTCAGTATTCGCAAATACAATTCTCCTGATTTATATGTCTGAAATTTGTGATGCAAAATACACAGCTTGACCAAAGAAAGCTCACCACCTGGATTTCATTCAGTATCAATATCTATGGCATTGTACAAAAAAAAAGTGTCATTAGACATTCAGTGTTTTCTTTTCTGTCTGTTTTAGTCACAAAATATACAGGAGTTAGTACTTGATTACATAACTATTATTTTTGATGACTTGATGGTCTAATGATTTTTTCTGTGACTGTAAATAAAGTCTTGACCTCGTGTGTGTCTATAAAAGTAAACCACTCAACTGCGTGCTAATACAGTTATGACTCAGCCGTCACATGAATACAGGTGTGTGAGCAGAGGTGAGGAGGTAGTGGTGTAACAATGCAAGAGTTCATTTAAGTTCTGAGGATTACGTAACACAGGGCTGTCCAACCCACTACTCTGCATGTTTTAGATGTATGCCTTCAACACACCCAATAAAAATGATAAGCCTGTCATCAGCTCTGCAGATGCCTGATAACAGTCAGGTGTGTCGAGGAAAGAAGCATCTAAAATATGTAGGACAGTAGCTCTCCAGGACCAGGGTTGGTGACCCCAACCTAACATCTTTTGACATTCACTGTCACATGAAGAACAAACTTTAACACTTACACTGCAGTTCAGAAAATAACAAGAGTAAGACAAACAAAAATGGTAGAATTAAATTAATATACTTTTAAGAAAACTAACATTTCATTTTAGGTTAAACTATTCATCAGCAATTTTATGAAGATGACAAACATCTTTTTTTTTATCGACAATGCAAAGGGTGGATCATAAATGCTTAAGACTTTCCATAAATGGAGGTGAACACTCCTTTATCCAACCTTCAAAACAGTCTGAGCACTGGGTCAACGGTAAACATGTGTGTTTGCTCACGCAACAATCAATCAAGATTAAATGAATACGTCACGTTAGTCATATAACCTGTAGGCTTTGTCAGATTAGATAAACAAGGGTAGAAGGAAATGTGTGAGAAAACCCTTCTTCAAAATAAATCCCTAGAGTTATTGTTTTAATTTGGCAAAGAGCACTTTTATGCTTTAATCCAAAATCTAAACAACGGTTTACATGGGCCTTTTGGAAAAAACAAGGTATTATTAGCACATTCATGTACTTTGTTTTTTTGAAGTTATGAAGTGAGATAGTTCACATTTGAACATGTACGTAATCATTAATCCTCAGACTGAACTTTCCTTGGGGCTTCTCAGATCAAACTCAATATGGTAAAATTTTCTCAGTACGTCATTTTAAGATTTAGTATTTAATATATTTAAACACCAAACTCCCTGAGGTTGTGGCTTAATGACTTTCAAGTCAAACCAGCACAAAAGCTGCCACATCACTGCATACAAAGTCGAGGAGAAAAGTAGACAGGGGTGTCTGTGGGTAATGAGGATAGATGTGAACACTCATCCATATGACCTGAAATCATTACAAGTTAAATAAAACATTCTTGTTCCACTGAGATTCCACTGATAACATGACTGTGACCGGTGATGAATCCCTTTAAACAGAGGTGTTGTTTTGTGTTTTGGATAAAGGCTGTCCCACTGCTGTTGATCCAAACCGAGGATCATCGTGAACACACTGCACTCATGTTTACAATGCAGCTTTTTTAAACTTTTACTTTGGATTAGCTGAAGGAACACAAGACTGTATGATGGAACCGTCAGACCATCTCAGCGTCCATAACGCCAACACTTCCCAAACACGCTCCCCTCAGTATGAGGAATACTGCTGTCGTTTATGGGCACCTGTAGTTGTAGAACTGAAAAAAAAAAAAAAAAAAAAAAAAAAAAGGCAACCAGAGAAAAGGAAATAAAACCCCAAGATAACCTGGTCAGTTTGAAATGTGTATCTCTTACTTTACTGTTATAAAACAAGTTAGCCCTTGTTTTAGCTGATTTTTTTTTTTGACAAATATTCACATTGAAAACATACCCTGGAGTTGTACTGGTTAATGCAGGGGTCTCAAACTCATTTTGTTTCACAGGCCATATTTAGCCCAATCTGAGTTCAAGGGGGTCATATCAGTAAAATAATGACATGATAACCTATAAATAATGACAATTCCAAGTTTTTCTTTTAGTTCAAAAAACTTTATTAAATTATGAAAATATTTACATTTTACAAAAAAAGATGTGAATAACCGGAAAAAAATGAAATGTCATTAAAAATGAGTGTAATTTTGACAATATTCTGCTTCAACTGATTTATACATGTACATTACATACAAAACTACACAAACATGTGGTAACAGGCATAGTGTTGTTAAAACTGTACATTTACGATTGTTCATGTGTTTTTATTCATGTAATTATTTGCATTTTATTGTGAAAGGATAGTTTGTAAATGAAAATATTTTCAGTGTAATGTTTTTTGTTTTTCTTCACCTACATTTTTTCCCACATAATTTTTCAAGAAGACATTTTGTAGTTGTAATTATTTAGAGATGATTGTTATTTTATTTGAGACCACACTGGTCTGTATGTGGAACCTGAACTAAAATGATTTGGACAACCTTGACTGTTAATGTCGTCAGTCTCATTTTTACACTGTCATCCACCGGGCCGGACTGGAAGCTGTGGTGGGCCGGATTTGGCCCGTGAGCCACATGTTTGAGACCCCCTGAATTAATGGTTCCACCCAGGAACCCCAGTGTCCCCTGTGCGTCCGTCTCAGTGTCTCCTCTTGCATGTCATGTCACTCCCTCTAACCACTGTTTACCATTCATGGACAAAGGCACATATTCATATTTGTTTGTGGGATACCTTTACATATGACGCACATTGTGAGCGTCTTTCTAAAGATAAAATGAGTTACGGAAATCTCTTTCCCAGTTCTTATCCCGCTGTGCTTTTCTCCTGCTTTCGTCTTTCCTCTGTCCTTTTCCAGCCCTCGTCTCTGTCCTCTTAGATGGTTGTTTCACCGCCTCACGGTCTCTGGCTTGGAAATGAGTCACTTTGGCTCTTTTTGCTTGTCCATATCCTAGACCTTCCTGGTCTCTCTTCAGCACCGTTGGCACTGGCTGCTTAGGCCCCTCCCCTTCTGGGCCCAGACCTGTCCCCGGCTTCCAACCGCAGCGAACCATCATCTTGTAGCTATTGCTGGAGGGGGGCAGGCAGTAGTAGGGAGTGGGAGGGGGACGCCGTAAACTGAACTGATGCAAGGTGGAAGAAAGGTGTGATGAGAGGTCGCCGCTGTACTCGTTACAACACACATCACACCAGTGAGTCTGCGGGGCGCTGGACAAAGAAAAAGAGAACACGTGTTAAAGTGTAACTTCATCGCCGCTCTGAGCTCGACTCTGTACGGTCTAAAAAGTCAACAAGAGGATGTGTGAAGAAGGAGGAGTGAGTTCAGATGCGGATCACTAGGACAGGGGATCACAACACACTGCTGCACCACCAAAAGGAAGCACAACTACAATTAAAGCTGCAAGCAGCATTGGGCGGGACCTCGCCCCCATGCATACCGCCCCCCGACACCGTCGACACTCCAGCTCTACTCGTACCTGGGTCCAGTCTCCACCCTTTTGCGAACCAAAGA
>JAPTGZ010000001.1:30639473-30666006 GCA_029814645.1 Fowleria isostigma | reverse complement strand
AAGTCTTAAGAGAAGTGCAATTTTAACAATATTATGCCTGTTGCTAATTTTTTTGTGTAGATTCACTGAATGAGTTGAGGCATAAAATTGTTAAAATTCCACTTATCTTAAGAATTTTTGTAATAGGATAGTTTTTCAAGGATAGTTTGTAGATATAAACATTTTGATAACTTAATTTTACTTTTTTGGACTTTGAAACATAGAGAAAAAAATATTTGTAGGCTACTATGCTATTATTTTACTGGTCCGGCCTGTTTGACATCATATTGGGCTGAATGTGGCCCCCAAACTAAAGTGAGTTTGACATCTATGGTTTGGACTCATTGCAGATACATGGAAATGTGGAAATCCTCTTTAAGCTTTTATCAATTTTATGTGTAATCTAATTTATTTTACTTAATATATAGTCACGTACAAAAATTATTAGACCATCAAAAATCATTAAAAACAATGGTTATGCAATCAAGTACCTACTCCTGTGTGTATCATGTGACTAAAACAGACAGAAAAGAAAACATGGAATGTCTAAAAGCACTGTTTTTATCAGTACAATGCCATAGCTATTGATGTAAAAACTTTTGTGATTTGCATTATTATCAAGAAAACCACGGAAAATGGCTAAATATCAGTTCTTAAATTAAAATCTTATGAGCTAGTTTTGTTATTATCATTATATTTGTCTAAACAAATGTACTTTTAGTTGTACCAGGTATTAACATGAACAAGAAATTGAAGAAAACATAGGGTGGTCTAATAGTTTTTTCCACAACTGTATTTTGTTCTTAATCATTCCTAGATAAAATGTACCATCTTCAATGCGATGAACAGAAGAGCTGATCACTGTTTGTGTTGGAGATTGAAAAATACCACTTTCAAAGCAAAAAATTCACAATGAGACGAGTTGAAAACTTGAAAAACTCCAATGTGAAACTTGGTAGTTCAGACCAAAGCAACAACATCAGACAGCCCATCTTTACTACACTTCAACTCTCTGTACTTTTGCTCTAATTGCTGGCCTTTCAGTCTTTTTTGCCGCTGGATATACTTTACAGCATCTTAAAATATAAATAAGGTCAGTGCGAGTTATTTACTACGGCTATGTTTCTGGTATCGATGAAATGGCGAAAACAAAAACAAGAGGGGTGAGAATTCCTCCTGTCTATTCCCAGAGCAGTTCTGCTGTTAAGAGGAGGAGTTGTCACCTCTAATAAGCACAGACACAGACTATTGAGACAGGATTTACCAGGGAAACAGCTGAGCTTGTGGCAACAGTTACACTCCATAAATACACACACTCTTTAGCATGACATTCTAAACCAGACTCTGGATCTTTGACAAACAGATTTACTGGTGATGCCATCAAATGGCTTCAGACCAGCTGAGAATGTCCCCTTTACACTGCTGCAACCTTTACCTGGCCCGGGAAGTGGTTTTGCAGAACAATATATAAAATGTCAGGACTTCATCATTTTATCTCTATTATGCTTTGTGCAAAATGTCATTATGATGATTTATTTCATTATGGCCAAAAAACATATTAGACCATTTTCCACCTTTATCATTTACTAGGATTTTGAAAAATATTGTTGTATATCCACTGAAATTATTAATTAACCCTAAACTTTCCCTGAAAAAAGTACCTAGTTGGGGGGTAGGACTTTTTAGCCTGTCCAGTCATCTCACTTCCTCAGTGTATTTAAGACTGAGGAAACGATCTGGAACTGCTCTATTCACTTTGGATTATGCCCAATCTGTTTCATGCCAGACCAATCACAAGTCTTGGGGGCAGGTGTTTCGCAATGCGTCATACGCGCCAACATCTTTTTGTTGTGAGTCAAAGTCAGTTTCAAGTCCGCAAATCTCTTTACAACTGTTGTCGATTGTTTGATTCAAAAACAAGGATTGAATTACAGATTACACCCTGTATTCTTAAATTCCTCTGACAAAAATGTCATATCCGTTTTATTTGTGATTGGTTTACTTGGCGTCTGTTAGTCCGCCTTCATATTTTGATTCAAGCCCTCCAATTCAGTTTGGTTTTCTCAGTATTGCATATACTGAGGAAATGGGATGGCTGGCCAGGCTAAGGACTTTCAAGAATTCTGAAGGGGCGGGGCTTTGTGCTGGAAAGTGATGACTGGTGGAACACACCTACAGTGTTCTACATGTATGTACCCTCCACGTCTAATCCAGTGGCATCTGCGTCTTCTCCGTGCAGATAACATGTTAATTTGTGATGTATTACAACACAAGGAACAACAGAACAACTTGGGTGTTCCTCCTGGTAGATAGTGTCAGATGAATGATGATGCAGGCTTGTCTGTCATTGTGGCCTTAAGCAGCTTCTGACCACTGCCTACTGGACTGGATGTGTAGTGCAGTTTCTTTCAGCACATCCCGCATATTTTTAATCAGCCTGATTTCAATAAATGTCCAAGAATTTTGAGGTGGAAATGCAAAACCACACAGATCACCAGAAATTCTTCTAGCCAGAGAAATAACTTCCTGTAAATAAAAATTCTTGGATGTGTTATTGGAAAAGAGGCTATCTTGTTGTCACATCCCTTAGTCCAATTTAGCATTTGAGCTAAATTCTATTGAGGTATTTCCTGGGATTGGAGGCATTTTAAGGATGATCACAGTAGTTTCTAACAACTGAAGGGGCTACTACTATAATCACCAGTAAAATTAGAATACACTTATCCAGTCCATGACGTGTACTCCCTGCAGAGTATTCCAACAGCAGTTCACTTGCATCCTTACACTATACTATTTATTTAAAAATTGCTGCTGGCTTGATTTACACAGCAGGTCTTAATGAATCAGGAGAAAGCTGTGTTAGGTGAGTACAACTTAGCATTTAACCTTCCTCTTGATTAATAAAAAGACCTACTGGCCGTGATGCAAAAGTGCATGTCTAGTAAGTTACGCTTGATCTGGGGTGTTTGTGTTGGAGCTCACCCGAGGGACGAGTTTCAATTACGTATCCGGTTATGGGTGCTGCACCGGTGTCACCCTCTGACCAGTGTAGGGTGAGGGCTGAGGAGGTCTTGGTGATGGACATTTCCACAGGACTCCCAGGGGCGCCTGTGGAGTCAATGTGAGAGCGTGAAAGACGGAACTAAACAGATATTATTTTGGCCATCAAAGAGGACTCGTTCATACAGCGCAGCCACACAGTATTAAATGAACACATTTTTACGGAAACTTTGGCTTTAATAATTAACAAAAATCTTTCCATAAAGAGCCATCTCTTCATTTAGACTCATTAGCCACTTTATTAGACACACTGGTTCAGCTACATGTTAATGCTGATCTCTAATAAGTCAACGGCTTGGTGGAAACTTAGAGCATTTCAGCATGTAGACGTGGTCTTGACCATCTGCTGAAGTTCACATGGGCTGATCTGAGTATTCCACCAACTCCTGACCTATTAGGATTTTCACACACAATCATCTCTAAGGTTTATGTTCTTCCAAATATCCACTGTTTACAACCAAAGAGCATTTCTGCACATATACCAAACAAGAGCAGCATTTTCACTCAAAGGTCACTTTATTAAGTACTGGCGAGTGTGCCTAATTAAGTGGCCGGTGAGTATAAACCAATCCAGCTTGTATAGATTTTTCATTCTAGTAAAATAGGTTTGATTAAAAAATGTGATTGGCTAATGTGTGCATAATATATAATCACTTTCCTAGAAATGTGCCCACTGTGTGTCATGTTTGACAAATATTAGCAAAATAACTTAAGATAAAACAGATTAATAATTGTACTGATTGCACAAACATGGGGCATCCTCATTAGAATGCTTTATAAACACCAGAAAACACTGGTGGCAGAAAGTTATGACTGAGCAGCAAGTATTTAAAGTCCAGCAAAAGAGGTGCATATCCATAAATAATACACAGATGCTTACACTCTTGTATAAAGCCTTGATAATAATGGAGCACCAGTAGAAAAACTCTTTTCACTGTACTAAATTAGCATGCACATTAAGAGATAATCTTGCTTACCTTGGACTGACTGAGCAGTCAGATTTGCTTCGATAGGTGGTCCATAGCTGACGGTGAGAGCCTGAACACTGAATACGTAGGTGGCTCCTCTGATCAGGTCTCGAACCTTCAACCACCGCTGCCAGCTGCCCTTCACATCCACCGTCACCACTTTACTCACTCCTGTTCTCACACACAAACAATGTAAATGCACACCAAACTTTAGTGTCATCCTCATAATAACCCTCATTCACTCGGATGAGCATCAAAATACTACTTTGTGTACAAAAAAGTGCACTCACAACTGTATTTGACACACTTTTCCAAAAGTTTCTTAGAAGTGAGAATGGTTAAAAAAAAAAAAGCTGCAGTATCTTCAGGAAAGACAGATACCTTTTTGTTTCACGGCTGAACTCCAACGCAAAACAGTGAAATGCAATAGAGCTGCCTGTCACATGAACAGTATTTACAGTATTTAGTGTCAGTTTTCACAATGACATGCAGCAATTATAAATAATGAGTACCAGAAAATTAATAAATAAATAAATGTTCTCTCATTGCAGTGCTGATATGCTATTTTGTAAACTAGACACAACACTTGCTCTGCAGGCTGTAAAGTTTTAGTTGGGTCTTTTGGGTTGTGATAGTCCTGCTTCAAATGGTTCTTGGTTTACAGCCCAACAAAACTCCAGTTTCCTCTCAGGCAAGTTTTCCTGGCTAAGAGTTGGTTCTTTTTCGGTTGAGGCATGAAGAACTGGTTTGAGATGATGCACTGAGTTTGGACCAGCCCTTAAACTGTCTCTGGCAAGGTTATACAAGACAGCGGAGCCTCGGTTTGTGCACAAACACGGTATGAGGTAGTTCTGAATTTAGTCACAAAGAACAAACAAATTCAAGTAAGAATATAAGGTTTGTTTGTGTTTATGAGGCCCAACATACACTCTACTGCCATAAGTATTCACTGACCTGCCTTGACTCATATATGAACTTATGGTCCATCCCATTCTTAATCTACAGGTTTAATATGACGTAGGTCCACCCTTTGCAGCTATAACTGCTTCAACTCTTCTGGGAAGTCCTTCCACAAGGTTTAGGAGTGTGTTTATGGGAATTTTTCCATCCAACCATTCCTCCAGAAGCACATTCATGATATCACACACTGATGTTGGACCAGAAAGAGTGGTTCTCAGTCTGTGCTCTAATTCATCCCAAAGATGTTCTGTGGGGTTGAGGTCAGGACTCTGTACAAGCTGGTCAAGTTCATCCATACCAAACTCTCTGATCAATGTCTTTATGGACCTTGCTTTGTGCCCTGGTGCACAGTCATGTTGGAACAGGAAGGGGACATCCCAAAACCGTTGCCACAAAGTTGAGATCATGGAACTGTCCAAAAGTTCTTGCTTCAGCATAGCAAGAGATTTTGACAATTCCATGACTATGCACCCATACACAAAGTAAGGCCTATAAAGACATGGATGACAGAGTTTGGTGTGGATGACCTTGACTGGCCTGTACCTGACCTCATGACCTCAACCCTACAAGATGAATTAGAGCGGAGACAGGCCTTCTGGTCCAACATCAAGGTGTGATCTCCACAAATGCACTTCTGGAGGAATGGTCCAAAATTTCCATAAACAAGCTGCTAAACCTTGTGGAAAACCTTCCAGAAGAGTTGAGGCTGCAAAGAGTGGACCGACGTCATATTAAACCTATGGATTAAGAATGGGATGGACCTTAAGTTCATAAAGGAGTCAAGACAGGTGAGTGAATACTTTTGACAATATATTGTATTTCTAGGCATGTACATGTGGGAGGAATGTGCATACCTTGTACTGGAACAGTGGGCTGGTAGATGACTCTGTAGCCCTCTATCTGTCCATTAGGAGTCAGAGGGACTCCCCAGGATACGTTAACACTTCCTTCCGTGACCTCTGAGAAGATAAGGCAGCTGGGCATGCTCGGAGCTGAAAACACATGAGGGGCAAATGGAACTTTAGGAGGACAGGATTTAAGGAAAACTCACTCATCGAATATCTTTTACTGGTTCGGCTCCCTACCGGATGGCAGGGTCCTGGCCCCTCGGGGGTCACTGGGGGGGCCATCTCCGGCTGTGTTGAAGGCGGTCAGTGTCACCAGATAAGGGGTGTAGCTGCTCAGGTTGGTGAGGTGCACCTGTGTGTCTGGGACGAAGATCACCTTAACCTTCTCGGTCTGGTTCTGATTCTCCCTCTCCCAGTAGTGGATCTAGAACATTCAGCAACAATCACTCATTACTTAATTTCTGCAATGTATCCCTTGCATCAAATATCTCATAATCAATACTTATGAAATAGCACAGCAAATAAAGTATTTTACTGTTTTCCCGGGAGAATAAAGTTGGTTATAGAAAAAACAGGCTTGTGTTGATAGTATAAAACAGAGGTAACACTATTTGGGTTTAGATTTCTCAGTCAAGTACATTGTTTTATAGTCTTATTCTTCTAAAGTAATTTTTTTTTATTATATTATTCAAATCATGTTCATACTAATAAACTGAAACTATCAACTCTCAATGATCTTCGACCAACATTGGGAGAAACCAGACTAAAATCCACTATGTTGCATTTTCTACTGCCTGTGTAGAATGATGTTCTACCCACAGGCTACTTACTTCTTTGCAGATTGCACATGCTTAAGTTAAAATGAACCAATAATTATGAACGTGACCATTATCTTTGATGAAATTAGATGATAATGAAGACACACTAGCTACTTTGGCTAATCCCTGCAGGTGTCATGGTTCATCTCATTTACAGCGAGGTGAAATATTGTTCTCCTTATGATGTGATCAATATCAATATGAAGGACTTGGGAGTAGATTGTGAATGTGAGTCTCACAACGTAATGAAACAAAAAAAAAAATCATTTTTTCATTGTAAAATATCATTAAAGATGTGATGAAATAGAACTTATGATCAGGTAGGTGCTATGTTCGTTTTCAGATACATACGCTGGGAAAGTTAACAGGAATATCTTTTAATATTAACAATGGATGAATCTATGACTTCGACACTGAGTTCTAGGTCACGCACTTTGAAAACAGGCTGTGTATAATCAGAGAGAAAATGCAAGCAGTATACTTGAGTACTTAGAGTAAATAGCCTATATAAATGCATACACAGTCACAAAATCTGTTTAATGCATTCCAACAGCTTGCCTTCAGCCCATAACTGTACTGGACAGGTGCGGATAGACTCATAACCGTTCTCACACCTACAGCTGCTCGCTTTAATCTGCCTCTTTCCAAATCACTGCATATCATTCAAAACTATTTTCATATGTAAACATCTTGACAACAGCTGAGAGGCAAAAAGCAAAAGCAGAGGCTCTCTTGACACGCGGCCATATCTGACACACATCTATTGCAAGGTTACACAGCCTCATGCATTAGAGATGAATCAGAAGAACCTGAGTGAGTAGAGAACATGGATATTTTCCTGAAGAAGCACTCGTTGACAATCAACCACCTGGCTGCATAATCATGTAGTGAGTGCTTCCATAGTCCATTCAAAGTGTACTCAAAACTTCAGACACAGTGGACACGGTGTCTAGGGAGAAGTGTCTCGTATGAGTAAATGTTTGGACCGGCAGTGGACATACAGTCAAGAAAACTAGTATTAGGCCATCAAAAGTCATCAAAAACAATGGTTATGCAATCAAGTACTAACTCCTGTGTGTATCATGTGACTTAGACAGAAAAGAAAACTATGGAATGTCTTAAAGCACTGTTGTTGCCAGTACAATGCCATAGCTATGATGTGATTTTGGTTATTATCAAGAAAACCATTGAAAATGACTAGATATCAGCTCTTAAACTAAACTCTTATGAGCTATTTTTGTTGTTATCATTATATTTGTCCAAACACTTGTACCCTTAGTTGTACCAGGCATTAAAATGAACAAGAAATTTAAGAAAACATAGGGTGGTCTAATAATTTCATCTGCAACTGTATTTAGGTGAAATTACGACTTAGTCGTATTTGAAATCAGTGTCATGTCACCTAATAATGTATAAAGGCCACCATTAAAATATCAGACTGTATGTGAACCGATGAAGCCATTTTCCACTGTGTTTACAGTTGTGGTGTGAATCTCAGATTTGCTGTCATCACAAGTACAATAGCTTAATCTTGTATTCAAGTCGAATAAGTTCAGGGGATTTGTCAGCAACTGTAAAAGTAATGAATAATGAAAATACATAGATATATCATACCATATTTTTGAAGTAAAAGATTTATGAAAGCTATGTCCAGTGAGTTTTACTCTTGAGCGGGCAGTGAGAAAGTTCCAGGTTTGATTCTCAGTTGGAACAAAGCTTTCTCTGTTGACTTTCTCTCGTCATCATGCAGGTTTGCCCCACCATTACAAACATGTACGTAGATGTCGATGCCCCTGACCATGGTGCTGATGAAGATCTGGAATCTGGAGTTTGTTTCCAAGTGCCTTTATCGGCAGCTTCCTGTTCCTAATGTGTGTGCTAATGCTAATGCTATGTACTGTGTGTATGTCTGTGTGTGTGTTATTATGGATAAAATGACTAAACTTCCATATGGGGATGATAAAGCAAGTTAATCTTTAAAGGTTAACTTGTCACACAAAACCGTTTTTACTGGTATTTCTTGAAATATGTTAGGTTCATAGGTGTTTGTGTTATGTAGTGAATGTGAAAATTAACCACTACCACCTTTGTCTTCTATTATCACTAAAATTACCACGAGAATTAAACTGAAAACAAAAAAAAAAGGGAAACTGTCATGATCTTACATGAAGTATAATGAAATAATATAAAAGCCAAATACCCTTATGTACACAGACATCTGTGTTAGTTATGAGCATTATACAGACAGCAGGAGGGTTGATGCCACCCTGAAGGGAGAAACTGAAAATGAGTCACATTTTGTCTTGTTTCTGTCCCTTTTATGAGGACATAAAGTATGCACTTTTTAGTAAAATGTCCTCAGTTACATTGATTTCTTTTGAATGGATGATTATGAAAAAGCATGATCCAGGCTTGGAGAGAAGACACAATGTTCTATTTAAGTCTGAGCTAAAAAGAAAAGTGTTAAAATTTTAATGAAATGTAATGACAAGCGACCTCTGCAAGTTTGTGCAGCATTGTGGGCTATTTTGCAGAGTTGGCAGTTAAGTCCTTTTACAGGTCAAAGCATTTCTTTTGAAAATCATGAACTTTTAAACACTTCATTTACGCTAGTAAGAGATGGAACTAGACAAAAGCATCTGCCAATTTTATGATTTATTAATTCAGCTGAATAGCATGTTGTTTTATCTTTAATGTGCTTTGTGTTTGTATGATTTTAAACTATTACATATTTAAGAGCTTTTTGGGATACTCAAAGTATCTAAGCATGGTGAAAAAAGTAGAACGACAGCCAAGAGATACTTATATAAAAAGGGTTCATTTAGTTATTATTCTGAAAAGACAGCACTACAAAGCTCTGTAAACTATATTTACAATGTCCAAAGTTGGAAGTAGCAGCTTACAAGTAGCACTTGAGGGCAGCATTATACCATCCCTGTCCTCACATGCTCTCATGATAATGAGATACAGAATAATTCATCCATAGGCTCGGTTAAAAATCAAAATGCATTACCTTCTGCATGAACAGGGTACTTCCATTTTAAATATTTTACTCAAAAACTAGGAAATAGCTTGTGTAATACCTTGATCTAATGGTTAAAGACAAAAATCCAGGGCATTTTTGTAATCCACTTCAGATATGTTTGGAGGCTGTATTTTGGAATTCAATAAGAGTGTGAGAGCATAAAGATTATTGGAACAAAACAGTTTTTAAGCTGTCATGACTGATTATGATATGATTAGATGAGTTCAAAAACCTTAAATGGATTTTCCATCCATCTCTTTTGATGATTTAGGATGTTTGGTGGTAATAATAAATAACAAAATGGGGTGGGTGTTGTTTTAAAATAGAAGGAAACACTTTATTTTGTCATGTTATTAGTACATGACATACTAAGTTGACAAATGATTTGTGAAAATCAACAGCATTGAGGTGCACAAGTCAAATCCACGGCGACAACATGAGCACGTCTTGGTATTACCTGTTACACCTTCTACATCATGTTCATTCTCTGTAACAAGCACATATGAATCTTTCAGTAAATTGTTAAAAATACACCCTTCAGTTATACCTGCTGTCTGTGCTGTGTTAAGTGAGCGTTAACCCAAGTCAGAACCTATAAATTCATTAAACATTCTTTCTTTGCTCTGTTTCTCCCATCTTAATCTCCTTAACCCCCTCTGCCTCACACTCCATCCTGTGTCCACCCGTCTCTGGTAATTTCAATGTATTCCCTCGAACCCTCCTCTCTCTCATTAGGATTCTACGGGGATCGCTCACTCGTCTCATTCCTTCACTCGGCAAATATTACATTCCCTTCTTTCTTCTCATTCTCCCCCTCTACTCCTGCAGAAATCAATGTGTCTAAAGCAGGACAGATAACCTTGTGTTTGAAGTAGTAAAAGTGAGGGGGTGGGACAGGCAGAGGAGTCCTGAAATCATTAAAGGATATTCAGATTCTTCCTCCAACTTAATAAATACTCTCTTCTCTATAGGACACTTGAAGGTGCAGCAGAGTGAAACCACTTTAAGACAAGAGCAGAGACATTTAAAACACAGACAGTAACAGTGTGTGTTTTTTATAGCACAGACACTCACATTGTCCTTATCATAGATGGTATGTAAAGAGTCGACGTAGCCTCAACTCCACGACTGCTATTATGAAACTTAAAATTTGACATTTCGGTATTTGTAGAAGGGACAGGATTAGGAACGAGCGCATCACAGGGACCAGTCATGGTTTGGCGACAAAGTAAAAGAGGGAAAAGGGAGAAGGTTTGGACAAGTATGGAGGAAGGATTGTGAATATATTGGCAGAAGGATGATGAAGATGGAACTATTTATGGATGTGACGAAGGAGGACATGCAGGTAGAAGATACAGGGGATGGGATCAGATGGAAGCAGAGTATAGCAGTAGAAGTATTTGGCCCCCATCTACTCTTATTACTGTATACAAGCATTATACAACCTATATTAGTCTCCTGTTCCACCTGTTTCTTCAATATGCAATATGCTCACCATCAAAAACTGCAATAAACTCCTACACATAACCCAGACTGCTACAAAAATAATTGGACTACAAACTCTAACTCTTCAAGACCAAAACAGCAAGGCCACCACACGCATCGCACATGCACTATCACAGGACACCACACACCCACTCAACCATCACTTCCAACCCCTGCCGTCCGGAAGAAGATTTAGGAGCATCAGATGCAATAAGGCCCATTTCAGCCGAAGCCTAGTGCCATCAGTCATCTCCATTTTAACTCATAAAGACCCAGCACTACTTTTGCATCAGTTCCCAAATGAAATTTTCTCAGTATTTATCCTTTTTAACCCATAAAAACCCAAACATCCACTATCTACTAAAATCATGTACAGACATAAACTGTTTACGTAATCCCCTTGTTTAGTTCATTAGTTTGTGTTCTCAGCCGTAGTTGTTATTATTTTGAGTACATTTCTGTTAAGTTGACTTCATTCATATAATTAATATTAAAACTATCATTCATAACGATTTTTTGAATATTTTTTGGGTAAATAAAACCCACAACTAAACTTTATTCCTGTCTTGTGGTTGCCTTACTTCTTGGTCCCTAACAATAATACTGTCATGTTAAACACCATCATGTAATTTTAACTGCTTGATAAATACTAACACATACATTTGTGACTGATAACACGGATATCATGTTTATGGAATGCAAAAACAGGCTAATTAGTGGTAGCTCCCCTAATTAACAGTCTAGCTGCCAGACCATATAGTAAGGTAAGCTCTAATAAGGTCTAGTAGCTCTGTGCTGGTGGAGTTCTGAGAGCTGGGTATCTGTTGATGTTTGCTAACTCTGTTTCTGAGCTAATGCCTCTAATGTTGTCTACATTCTTCATAATAACCAGTAGACTGAATTCTCTGCGGAGGAATGGTGTCAAAGACCCTGATGCTGTTCTCTTTTAAAGTGGCAACACTACACAACTATACTTAGAAGCTTAGAGACCGAGTTAACTAGTATAAAATCAGAGGTAGATTCAGCTGCATGACAAATGTTAACATAGATTTGTGGGTGAAAACAGTGAAGTCTTCTCGCCTATTAATGGGCAAGCTGACTATGTAATGCAAAAATGACCAAATTAATGCTTATATAATCTAACGTGAAGTTACGGTAAGCTCACAGACCATGTTGTAAAAAGTATTAAAACTGTAGTCAATTTTGTGCAACACTTAAGTAGCAGACTTCTTGTCTTAATGTAAATTCTAAGCTGTGACTGCAGCAGAGCTGTCCGTAAGGGGAAAAAAAAATCCTTTTTATTAAATAAACATAAGCTCAGAAAGTCTAGATCAGCAGGTTGTGAGTTATCAATCAAAGGTCACATGGCTGACATGGACAGCACACGCCTGTCACTCAAGTGATCTTATTTATGCAGGACTTTAAGGCTTAAAGCTGCAGTGTGTGATAGTTTTATGGCATCATTAGACAAAAATGTTCTCATCTGAGTATTCCATGACATAATACATTTTCAATCAATCACTCAATCAATCAATCAATCAATCATAAAGTTATCTCATGACACTTTACATTTAGAGCTGGTCTAAATCAAATTCTTAGGCCAATTTACAGAAACCCAACAGAATCCTCCAGGAGCAAACACTTGGAGCCAGCAGTAAGGAAAAACATTCTTTTAACGGGAAGAAATCTCAAGCAGACCCAGGCATCAATTTCTGTTGACTGTTTTCAGGCTGTAGAAAATCTACCCCGTGGTGCAAGTGCTACTGAACCATCGGTGTTTTCAGGTAGGTAGGGGGTTAAATACACCATTGACTGCTGTAATTACAATCACAGATTCAGTCAGATGTGATTCCACTGTTCTACAGTGGTACAGCCTTGGAAAAGTATCTTTTCTTTTCCACAGCAGCGTGAAATGGCCTCGGGTTCATCTATATTTTCATTTAGTTTTTTGATTGGACCAAGAGAAGGTAACTGCACAAGGAAGGTGTATATTTTCAAACTCTTGTGATATTTTCTTTGATTTCAGCCTCTGTAGCAAAAACAAATTATTAAGTTTTATAAAAAATCACCCAATACAATTTTCTAGGAAATTATATAGAGACAAAAAAAACCCCAACATTCTCTGGCCTTGTCTGTAAACACATTTCTTCCTGTTGTGAAGTTGGACATTTTAACACAGGGTTTTTAGAGCCAGCCTTGAGGAGCTGCAGGTTTTTGCACTGCAGTGTTGGTGTCATTTTTCAACCCTGCAGGCTGCCTCTTGGTGCTTATCTGTATGTCTGGGAAATGTTTGTCTTCAGTGTACCTTTATGTGTGTGTGTGTTGTGTGCAGTCTATATTCATGTTTGTGCTTGTAGTTGTGTGTGTGTCACCTTGTATCCTTGGATGAGTCCATTCTGTGTCTCGAGGGGGGGTGTATCCCAGGTCACTTCCAGAATGGAGGGAGACACAGCTGACACTTTGATCGACTGAGGAGCCACTGACGGAGCTGTGGGAGGAAAGGCGTTTGGTTCAGACACTGTGTATGTGCAGCTGGGTGTCAGAGGAGGAAATAGGGAAGATATGTTCTACCCTACCAATTAGAATGGGCCTAAGGCAGTATCTTGTAACTCCACTGTACCACACATATGCATGAACAGTCAGTAGTGTGCACCTAAGGCTAGAGAAAAGGCCATATCACCCCATTTCATCATCCCCCTCCAGCCTTTTTCTGCCTCCCACTCCCCCTACTTATTCTCACCTCTCACTCCTCTGCATGTGATATGTCTTCCCTACTAAACTCTACCAAAACACACAAGCACCCATGCACTTGAACACATTGTGAATATGAAAGTAGCAACAGTCTGATAGTGGGAAGGTGAGACCGTGAGTGAAAATGCAAAAATACATGTGGGTGTTACTATCATAACATGCATATCTGTTTACCTGCACTTGTGTTTGTATGGTTTCCAGCTATCTTGCTGTGTGTGTGTCTGTGAGGAGATATATTTACACTCCTATCCGTGTAATGGATCCAGGATTTGACTCTCTGCTGTAAGTTAAACAGGGATTGGGCACCAGCTACAAAACAGATGACCCCTGACACAGCTCTTGATAACATTTGGGTGTGTGTACATGCACATACACACAGTGAATTTTAAAAGACTAACAATGTGCTCTCAAGGGGCTACAAGAGTGAGAAAGGACGAGGACAAGAGCATTGCATAGGCCTAGAGCAGCAGAAACCAGACAAAACAGACAGACTCTGAAATGATTTACACCCAAGGCCCAACTTCAGCATTTCTCAATGCATCCCATGTCCTTTCAGCAGATTAAATTTGCTCTATTGTCATGGGACTGATCTGTTGGCATAAGAGCTCAGATTGGCTTTATGCATAGCCTCTGCAGATGAAGACTGGGTGAGATGACATAAACCCCAAGCTAGTAAATTTGGATTGTCAAAATGCTATGGTAACAAGCAAAGGAAGAGGAGGTGGTATCTGACGACTGAAATAAGAGCAACAACTCAAAGGACTAAAGTGCTTTTATATTCCCAGAATGTAACAAAAGACAAAATGTTTAAGAGTCAAGAAAAGAAGCAAAACTCAGCACCTTTCTAGCTGCTGTATACTTGTATTTATTCTGTTTCCACCTACCTGCTTCTCCAACTGACACCTCAAAAGGCGTGGATGGGGGGCTCTCTCCGATAATATTGTAGCTTGTCATTACGATCTGGTAGTGTCTGAACTTCTTTAATTCTACAATGAAAGAAAGAAAGAACTGAATAAAACAATATACAATGTGCAAAGAATTATGTATTACTAGTACTTCATATTTCTTCCAGGAAATAAAAAAAAAAAATTAAATAAAGATCCCAGAGGCTTTATATTTTGGCTACACTGAAAAGTAATGCCTGCTAGGGGTGTGACGATACACTCAGCTCATGAGACGAGACGATACACGATATTGGGTTCATGAGAACGAGACAAGATTTCACATTACTTTTTAAGAAAAATAAAATGACAAAATATATGACTGGACAAACAGACTTTTTTTATTTAACAGAGTTACAAAACAGTATGACTTGAAATGTTTTACAGCTTCCATCCATACATGACCTAAGCATAAGCTTTTAACTGTTTGACTTCTTTCCACAAATGAAATTATGCGCAGTTCGGCAGTGTGTGTGTGTGTGTGTGTGTCTCGGTTGGTTTCCATCCTACTTATAATACTTATAATACTTACCATAATGGGGGGCGGTGCGGTCCACAGTAGTGAAACTTAACACATTACATCTCTTGCTGTTGTGAAACTCATTTACCTTTTCTCTACCTCCTGAATCTTCACAAACTTTCATTTGAGGGGGCAGGACGTTTTCCCCTGAGACAGCTTTTCACACATACTGTCGTGATTTAAATCTCGTCACATCCCTAATCCCTACAGTTCACAGACGTGTAGTAAAATGTGACTTTTTATTACTTTTGAATGCCAACATGGTGATCACACCTTCAACCCATAAGGATCCAATGTGACATTTGTGGCACTTTCCAAATACATTTTTCCTCAATATTTAAGTCATTAAGTGGTTTATCATCATTTGTTGTAATAATATCGACTGCATTTTGTGATTTTTTTTCACTGAAAATCACATATTTTCCAACATTTAATTTACTAATCATGTAGATGTACATAAAAGTTTAGAGTAAAATTGAGGGTTATTATTTCAAAAACAGACAAAACTGTGAGAAAAAGTGACTTTTCCAGTTAAATCTCTCATCAGTTGAATATACCCCCAGTGTGTCCATCCACTATTACTGATCCAACTCCATGGGTTTTACTGGTGAATCAGTGTTATAGAAGATGGCGTTGTTTCCACAGTAACTAGCCTCTGAACATCCAAATAGGTCATATCTGATGACCATGAAAAGATGAATAACTGTATTTTACACCAATTATTGGCATGGATTAGTGGATGAACAGGGATTTAACAGTTTATATCAATACATGATTTTGGGAGATGGTCGATGTTTGGGTCTTTATGGGTTAAAAAAAAAAAAAAAGAGCCTGCCCGCTTAGGATCACTATGAATTGAAGAAACAAATGATTTTGAATAATAATTTTTCTGAACCTTAAACTCTGAGTTAAACAGAGAAGGGTTCAATATGTACGATTCGTGCACATGTGCTCACATGAAGTTTGTAGCTGAAGTTGTTTCGTGCTGGGAGCCAGCCACTGATTGACGTCAGTAACTCTATATTTATACATGTGACTGTCTCACTTGCGTCCAAGATAAAAGCCTGTACAGCGATATCTATACAGAGGACTTGGATCAGTTTCACAGTGAAAGTCCTTATAATAGCTCCTGTCTTCTTCAGTGCCTCTGTTCTGGTCTAGTCCACAAACCCTAGCTACCGTTAGCTTTGAAACAAAGTTGAATAAAATCAGCGACACACTTGAATTAAACGTCACGTAACCGCGCCAACATATGTGAGTCTTACATAATTAAGTTACACTATGACCCATTTCTGTGTGAAAGGACACACACACATCTGGTGTAAAAAAATATAAATAGAAGATGTATCTGTCTTAACTGATCATAGTGCAAGTGTAGGGTTGCAGCCGCCGTTCTGTGAAGTGTGTATATGTTGCATATCAAGTGTAGCCACAGCCTTACTGTCTTTCAGTCTTAAATCACTTACGAGTCAACTCGAACTCTGTTAGCGAGGCGCTGCTGACTGTCTTGAAGGTGCTCTTGGCTTGGGGTCAGAGAAAAGAATAAAAGTTCTAAGTTGATGAATAAATTCCAACATTATATGAACATTTAATGAAACAACAGAGTTAAAATGACTGAATATACACCTGGACATACACGGACGGTATCTAATTAAGCCGATTTTAAATCTACACAAGAGTCAGGTGTAATGCATCATCAGAGCATTTACTCTTTTATATCACTATCATATTATTGCAAAATTATTGTATTAGTTTTTTTTTAATGAAAGGAATGATATAGGTACAGATTGTGGCATCATGGACAATAAGGATTAAAAAAAATGTTAAAGTACAGTTAACAGTAAGCATTTGGTATTTGTGAACTAAAGAAAAACACAAAATGTAGTATTATAGACTGACATGAGTTTATGAGTTATATTTGTCCCAGAATGAATACATCAAATACCTGGAGCCTGAATCATGAATGTAAGTTCAACAGTCTCAGCATACAGTAGCGGAAAAAAACTTTTCAGACACTTTTAAAACTTTATACAATCTGAAATATTATCATGAAATATTTGCAGAAAAATATGTTTTGTGTTTCAAAATGTGTGGCTGCATCAGAGAGACACAAACAGATACAATTAATTATATTTTGTTTATTGTTAATGAGAAAAAAAAACTAAACTAAACTAAACTAAACTAAACTAAACTAAACTAAACTAAACTAAACTAAACTAAACTAAACTACACTAAACTAAACTAAACTAAACTAAACTAAACTAAACTAAACTAAACTAAACTAAACTAAACTAAACTAAACTAAACTCTTTGGTTTCAACATGTCCTGATGTGTTTCATTAATTTGCTGAAACATTCAGTTTTGACCTCGATGGAAAAGAGCATGTGCAGAAGGAGAATATGGGTTTAGAGAATGGAACAATTCATGACAGAGTTCAATGAGCTAACCCTATAAAACCATTTGGATCATATTTCCTACACCAGGTTCTGAGACATTTATCTTATAAACAAAATTAATACTTTCCTTAAAAACTTATTGTATGTGACCCAATACGTGTTTTCTGCTCCCTGGTGGGCAGAAAACATGCATCCCACTAACACCAGTGGAAAGGCTTTATTTATTTATTTTTTTTCACTTTTTCAATATGGCATGAGGAAAAAAAAAGGCTGTAAAAAGTTTTAAGTAAAAAACAAACTGAATATTTACTATATATTTTCAAAATGTTACTAGTAAAATTTATTTTTGTATCTAAAGTTAACGTGAGAAAAAAGTTGCCAAAAATGCCCAGTGTACTGAATGTGATACAAAAACTATATCATAAACAAAATGATATGACAAAATTTTTTGTTTGGATTATGTTAAAAAGGTGAATAAACATTTCAATTCTAAAAAATTGGAATTTTGTGGCTAATTTTTTAATGGGTCAGGTTTTACAGGATTAAGAGTGATTCTTTTTGCAATATGAATCACAAATTCATAGTGTCCAAAAACTTTTTTTTCCACCACTGTATCCTTCCATTACCACAAAGTCCCAGTAATACAACATGAAAAATTTTGACCCATAAAAAATAAATTTAAATGGACTGTAATTGATACTGAAAAAACAGTAGAAAAGACATAAAAACCCACCCCTTCTGTCCCCTCAGTGGATGTGTTTGAAAAGTTGACAAAGACATGACATGGTCATATTGTGGATGTGTCTATGCACAGTGGAAAGAGTTACCCGGGTAATGTGTCCCATTAAAGAGTCGATCATCATTGTGATGCTAAATACCACCAATTGCTTCACTAACCCCTTCATCCTGCGCTGGACTGCACTTTCAAAACAATCACACTTGCCGCAGCAGTACTCACTCGTCATAAGGGCACTTGCGGTGTTGTTTTTGGTTGCCTGGATATCTGCTTCAGCGAATGCGGAAGTGTTTGCTGGGAGCTCTCTATAATACAGCCGGTAACCAGTTAACACCCCGTTAATGCTGTCTTCTCTGGGGGGCTGGAAACAAGACAAGAAGTGTAAAGTTAATCAATTTCTCAAGAGAGGGGGAAAAAAAAATGTCCAGAAGGGGGAATACTATGCAGTGTTCATTTTTACTATTTCTGTGTATAGTGAAGAGACTGACAGGTTACTGGCAGGTTGTAAGAGCAGTGTTTTATAAGCAGAGTCCACTTTACAGAGCTGCTCGATGGGTCTGTGTATAACCCACACAGACAAAGTGAGGCTTCAGTGGGTTTGGCACTCTAGTAAAGGATGATGAAATAGCTGGTGACTTTGTTTTCATAGCCTCCTTCTGCTTTGACATAACGCTGAAGAGACCAAAGAAGTAGACGCTTCCAGACAGAAGAGTGAAGGTGGTATTCAGGAGCTTCTATGAAACTGGGTTAATTTTAGTATCAGCTTTTTAGACCCAATTATTAACAAGTTTTGACACTGACTCTTATATCACTAAAGACGTGACTCTGTTTTTTTAAATGTAACAGATGCTGTGATAGGTGGAGGTGACCACAACCCATACCAGATCAACCAGTAGAATTAAATAATACATTTTTTTTTATTTTTCCTTTCTTAATTTTTTCTCTTTATTTTGTTCTTTATTTTTATTTTAGTATTGCTTTGAATGTTTAAATTTTCTGAATTTTCAAGTTATTTTTTATGAAGTTTTATTTTTTGTTTCATTTATATATGCATGTATTTAAAAAAACAACAACAAAAAAACCCAAAATAAGAGTAATACATTTCCACTGTTTTTTTTCCCCCCAAAGTTTGCTGAAGTAGTGACGATTGTAGCCACTAGAAAAAGAAACAACACAACAGAAAAACTAAATATTCCATGGGTAGAACAAGTGACATACTGTATATATGGGTTGTTCCTCATAGGCGTCCAAGGGGGAAAGAGTTAATGTAGATATGTCTCCCCCCGGATGTACCTACTGGTGACCTCAGATAAATAAAAAAAATATACTCTTGCTCTGAGCCATCCCAAAATTAATACATTTTAATAAAATATTGGGGCCAAAAATAACACTGAAATAAGGACAGGAAAAGCTACCGAGGTGTCATTTTATCTTTGAAAACATGTCTGTAAATGGCCTTACATACCACTATAAGTAAACACACTGTATTAAATGTGTCGATCCTAGTGTTTTTTCTACTCCAGACATATGGGTTTTCCATGTATCTCAGTCTCATTCCAGGTTTTGTGTGTAACCCATTGTGTCCACTCGCGTCACATGTGGAACCTGTCCATTTAAACACAAATAAATCACGAGTACATTTTGCAACAACAGCTCATTTTTGTCAAACACTCTGCCTTGCATAATTAGTTTGATTCCCAAAATGTACCTGTGAGAGAATAAAAAGATATTCCAAAAAATAGTAGTGTGTCCTTTTTACTGTGTTATATGTGGATTTTTGTGTAAATATAATATAAAAATGGGTTCTATCTGAAAAATAGTTTCTCTTTTATCTCAGTAAATATTTATTTTTAAAATAGACCCAGAGTGTTTCCAAACTTGATTCATAACATTAGTCTACATCTGGTTTGAATGTGTAGCCCCTCTGTCCTGTTTTTAGGGACCAGTTTTATCGAGGCGCCCATTTACGATCTGTTTACGTCCCTTTTTCTCAAAAACCCCTCTCTCTGTTGTTGGCTTTTGCTGATGTGTGTGTGTGCCTCTTGTCCTTTAACATCTCCCCTGCTGGTTTCTCCTCATTAACAATTTGAACATTCCTCTTCCTGTCTGTCCCTCCCTCCCACATCCCTCCAATCTGTTTTTTGCTGCCCTCTGACCTTTCCTGATTCAATAAATAATGATCTACACACACACACACACACACACAGAAAACCTGCAGGGTTTCTTTTTTCCAAGTCCATAATTAACCAGCGCTCCAGCTACGTTCATTCAGGTAGGTCTGTGTGTGTATACGCTGTACGTGTGTCTCAGATGTGTTGGCGGATTCAAACTGAGCGATACCTTCCACTGCACCAGGACTGAGGTAGTGGTTGTTGGTTTGACTGCGAGGATCACCGGAGGCTCATCAGGCACTGGGAAGAAAACAATAAGAAGACGAGTGATGAAACAGATAACCTGTGTTAACTCCCACAAATGTAATAAACCGCAAATGTAATTAAAATTTCTAGTTTTTAATCTAATAATCCTACAAATGTAATAACTTTTCCACAAATGTAACAGCAGTCGCCTACATACACAGTACACAAACATAAGGCCTCATTTTCCCATTGTGTGCTCAACCCTCTCAATTGTTCTCATAATCATATCCACACATTTTATTTACATGGTTCAAACATAGGCTTCTATTAAACTGAATGAGAATAAATAATATCCAGTTCATACTGAGGCTTTTATAATAAAACCTTTACAACATTTTTGTCCATTCTGTTCTGTTCCTCTACTTGTATTTCAAATTAAACACCTATTAGTCTGGAATTAGTACCACGTGGTGTAACTGGAACATTTGATCATTCTAAAAATCAATTCATTCCTTTATTCATAAAGCTCTTTAAAAACAACCACAGTGGACCAAAGTGCTGTACAGAAGATTAAAAACACAATAAAAATAAATAAATGAAAGCATCAAGAAATAAATAAAATCAGACAAGTTAAAATCTAAAAACAGAAAAACAGAAACAAAATGTCAACATTGCAACAGTGTTAAAAGCCAAGGAGACCAGGTGGCTTTTAAGAAGAGATTTCAAAACAGGCAATGAGGAGGCCTGTCTGGCATACAGAGGCAGGTTGTTTCGTTTAGGAGCAGCCACAGCAAAATCCCCTCTGAGCTTAAAAAGGCAAGTATCCAAAAGACAAGAATAAATGAGAGGAAAAAGAAAGATAAAAAAAATTAATGCTTGCATTATTTAAATGTATGTGATGTACTGATTTATTACGTTTGTTGGGAAGTTATTACAATTTTGGAAACTTTTTACCATCCCAAAAATGTAATAAACCCCCACAAAAGTTAGAATTATTACATTTGTAAGAAATGAGGTATAATGTTTGTGGTAGGAAACTGTTATTACATTGTGAGAAAGTTACTATATCTGTGGGATTATTACGTTAAAAGCTGCACATTCTTTTTATGTTCATGGGGTTAACGCCTGGTCTCATCACTGGTTTGTCTCTCCTGCTCTTCAACTTCTCTAAAATACACTTTATTTTCTGTCCTTTCCCTCATCTTTCCTCCTGTCCAGTTTCTCACCATCCTGCAGAGTCGTCACGGCCTCGGCCTCTTTGCTGAGGACGCTGTCTCCGATGTCATTGGTCGCCAGCATTCGCAGCTTGTATGAAGTGAAGGGCTTCAGCCTACACACATACACATATACAGACACACCGAAACAGAGGGAGACAAACACAAACCATAAATTCACTCAAATGTGTCCACTTTCCTTGCATCGCAATCTGTCCATGCAGTTCTCCTGATTAACTGCTACTGTGAACAGATTTTTTGTTTTGTAAGGTTGAGACAACCTTGACTCCACGAACATTAAAGAACGAAGCAGTTCACTGATGAATTCCCTCCTGTTGCAGTGTCTCAACCCTTCATCGCACTAGATTCTTCAGATTCTGTCCCTTTCACTCCAATGGCAGAGGGAAATGTGAATTTTTAGGGTCAATAATATATGATTGAGGGGCTCTTTGAGTTCCCTTTACAGGTATAGTTGACAGGTATAATTGATGTTTTTTCTGTTTTCAGACCGAAACTCAACATAACATGATACCACATAACATTTTACAGAAAGATTCTTCAAAATATTATGTGTGAGTAAAATTGAAATTGAAAGTTATTTATAAACATATTGTAGTAACTCTGTTGACATAAGAGTGTGAGAAATACACACTTGACTCACACACTACTTGATATTAAATAAGTCATAAAGAGGAGACAGGAGTCATGTTGGAGTCTGTCCAGTGTTTTCTTCAGGAGGAAATGACATCATGTGGAGCAGGTCATGTGATCTGGAATGAACACACTTCCTTCAGAGGTGTTTTTGTAATGGGTAACTTAGATGAACGAGATTTCTAGGACACAGATATAATTTGTTATTTTCCATATAAAATTTTATATATTGCCAAAAAAAAATCGGTTATGATTATCTCAACTTAATAAAAAGAACACCATCAAAACAAATTTTGAATAAGAGCAATTAATTATTGTTTAGTTAATTAGAAAAGTAGCTGTTAATAAATTTGGATGGTTATTTAGTTCATATTTTAGTATATCTAGTCATTTATTAATTATTTATTAATCATTTATTAATAAGTGATTGTTTCCATAATTCAATATTTATGGAATTTTTAGAGACATGATCATAATGAACATAAAAAACATTATTATTATTACTATTTTTTCACTTTTAATAAAGATGTATGTTGGCAGATTCTTTCATCCCAGGTAAATATTGGTCATCTGAACATTTGAAATTAAAGTGACTCATAATGTCAGAGTAAAAAAAATACTGTCACTGTCTCAACATGAACTCTTGTGAAATCTGATGATACAACTTTTGTCGGATGTATTAAATGAATGCTATCGCTGCCGTAACGTATGTCTCACTGAAAACACCGAAAAGGTTTACATTAAACCGTTATCGAGTCATGTCATCCTTGAGTCCCAGTGAACATTTGCGAGATACTGTGTCACAACAATCATGGACACTGGAGGACATACACACCTTATCATAGAGATGCACTGTGGATGCATTATAAACAAACACATGATCTTAATTCACAAAAACTTGATTTTAATTGTGATCTTAAATTTCTTAATTACTCAGAGGCAATTGTATGTCAATGAAAATTCAATTACAAAGTGGATTTTTTTCTACAGGCACTTTCGTGTTTATACACTGTATATGTCTGCGAGGCATTATGAACAAATTACATACATTTATTTCTTCATAATGGATTCGTAAAGCTTTTTATGAAAGGTTTTGAAATAAGGTGGGTTGAAATTGGTAAAAGAGCACCATAATGGTATTACTGAGGACTGTATATTTGACTGTGTATTTAATATGTAGGAGTTTAAAGACAGCAAACTGGAACTGGATTTGTTTACATTTGAATTTATTATAAGTAATTACTATTAAAAAAATACTGCTGCATTATGTAAGTTATAAGAAAATGCATATTCATTACACAAAATTACAATGGACACTTGTAAATTTAAGTGTGATGTTATTTTCCTTAACTGTATTTTCCAAAATCACTTAAATACATAAAGACTGATGATTACGAAAAATAAATCTTTGAAGATGCATTTAAAAAAAAATCTTAATATTGGTGACCTGAAATGAGAGACCACATGAGGAGAAAAAGTTTGTTTTCCATAACATTTGTTTTCGTGGACAGGAAGACCTTGATAGAGACAACTTTAGCAGCAGAAATTACAGTACATACTGTGTGTTTTAATTCAAATTATAGGATAATAAAGGTGTTGACATTGAGAAAACTGCAAATAGAGAACAGGTTGTTGTTGCATTCATGCCTGCCAATGGCTAGTTTTTTTTTCAATTAAATATCAGCAGTTTGTCCTTAAATATAACTGCAGTTAAATTACAGAGTACAATTTTGACAAACACTTCTGATGCATTCTCTTTTTGTTAAAACAAAAAAATAACCTTGTTCAAGACACACTGTCTGCCTAATTAAAAAAAAAAAAGTCACAAACTGGATGTAACTTCTAATGCTAATAGTTGAGATCCCTCCATTGGATAATTACTGCAGTGATTAGTACGTTTCAGTTCTTTAACCCTTTAACCAATGCAGTGAGGAGCTTCTCTTTTCTTAAAGGACTGATATTTAGTTGTTTTTTTTTTTTATAGAATTATGCATTGTAAAAAACTTCCCTGTGTCTAAATAAACTGTAAATGCTATGCTTGGGTCTGAATTCTTCATTAATTCAACTCCACAGGTCCATCTTCAACTCTATTTCTGAGTAATAACACGAGAAAGGTGGTTTTGAGTGCTGGCCATTTAAATACAAATAAACCACTTCAACCCCCACCCCCTCCAGGTTGTTGACTGTGCTGTTCTGCCCTGTTCAGCCACTTGTGTTCATTAATACAACCAACAACTGAACATTTGAGGTAATCGACTCAAAGTTTGGACATATTTTCAGTATGGACTACAACCACTGCAGCTGACAAACAATTATGGCGTACTTGGAGAAATGTTTGTTGGAAGTCTTGACCTTATATGTGTAAATGTCATGACCTAGACATAACAAATTAAGATGGAATTAAAACAGGTTGTAGAAGTCCACTCAATTTTTTGCCTACATGAATATAAAGATAGCTCTGCACCACCTGGAGGGTTCACATTAAAACTATATAAACTATTAGGGTCAAATACACGAATATATGAACCAAAGACTAATAAAACCTGTTAGAGGTAAATGGAAAAATTTTGAAAAAAAAATCATTAAAAATTTGAACTTTGACCTACCTTTCCCAAAATGTAATGACATCTATTTAGGGCCCCTGGCAATCTATAAACCCAATTTGGTATGAATTGAACCAGTAGTTAATCTGAGCTCCAGTGCACACAGACAAAATAGTATAGCAGGAGTACCTCAGTGAATTTAAACATAAACAGGAGTGTTTTAGTGAATTAAACAACCACACTAAAGTGTTAACAAACCAAACCAAAAGCAATGCCCCTTGCCTCCCCTTCTGGGGGTGGGATAATAATGACATGGTAAATTTATGTTGTAATCAAAGCTAAAACCAGTCCAACAAAAAGTGGTCTTTTTACAAACATTAGACATTTCAGAACACACGTTCTACAGCGCCACCTCTGGTCAAACACTCCACAAAGAGACCTTTAATAGTCTAGAAATAACCTCCTATTAACACTTCCTTTCCTTGCTTTCACAGGCATGTTTTCCTCTTTCAGTGGCCTTTTGAAGAGCAGACAAGGTCTTGAATAATAATTCCTAATTGCCTCTAGTGTTCCAAGTGTCTTTTACTGTTTCTTACTACCACAAAACCTTATCTGCATTTCTCCTCTATGCAAGGTGAGCGTATTAATAAGTACAGAATAACAATTTACATCAGTCATTTTGAAAACACTTAAGTCTAGAGCCACTTACAATCATCCCAATGAGAACACAGCAGTTGGTAAAACACCAGCAGAGTGAGGCTACGGTGTAGTGCCTTAGAATATGCTAATACTTGAAATGTGCCCTCTCCTTCACATTGCTGGACATTGATTAAAATGTAAACGATTATAATAGAGTCAGTGACAAAATTCATTTTACTTCACATTCAATTAATCTGAACCATTATTAAGAGCTAAGAGGGGCAGGTTAAATCATTGATGTCCTACTGTTGAATTGTACTTAAACAGCTATTTCCATCAAAGTCATTATAATCTCTTTGTGATGACAAAAAAATGTCTAAAACAAAAACATCAGTTCCCAAATAAGCAAAATAGTTGAAAAAACAAACAAACATTTAAGTTGATTTTTCATTATTAAGACTTTTCTTTTGTAAATATTTTTGCATGTCTTTTTTTTATACACACATTTTTAATAAGTGTTTGCACTGTTGCATTGTTGCACTGAAAAGGAGAGGCAGTCCAATCTTGTACATCCTGTATAATGACAATAAAGAGCATTCTATTCTATTCTATTCTATTCTATTCTATTCTATTCTATTCTA
>JAPTGZ010000001.1:30562737-30574254 GCA_029814645.1 Fowleria isostigma | reverse complement strand
TATTTACTGTATTTAAAACCCCTATATTCTCACATTCCCTTAATACAGTTAAATCACCTGGGCCTTAGTGGTCACATTGGAGACGGTCACAAGGGAGGTGGTCATCAGGGAGACGGTCACAAAGGAGATGGCCAAAAGAGAGACGGTCACAGGGGAGGTGGTTACAGCGGAGGTGGTCGCAAGCTGGGGCGGTTGCAAAAGGGGGCGGTCGCAAGGGGGGGCGAGGGCCTATCGAGGCCGCTTGCGGCTTTAATTATTTTACTTTTTTTTATGTTGTTTTACTGTGTTTTATGGTTATTGCTTATTCTATGAGTTATTTTATTGATGCTGCTAATCTTTTATTTTTATGCTTTCTGTTTGGTGTTTTTATCTTTTTAGACACTTGGTAAACCTTGTTTTGCAAAAGTGCAATATAAATAAAGTATATCATTATTATTATTATTATTGTTATGCCTGTGGCTCAGGTGGTAGAACGGGTCATCCAATAACCAAAGGGTTGGCCGTTCAAATCCCACTCTGCTGTGTCCTTGGGCAAGACATTTCACCCACCTACAATCTTGCTACTCACACTGGTATATGAATGTTTGGTGGTGGTCTGAGGGGCTGTAGGCATGACTTGGCAGGAACGCTTCCATCAGTCTGCCCCAAGGCAGCTTTGGGTATAAATGTAGTTGGCCACCACCAGAATGTGAGAGTGAATGAATAATGAATCCATAGAAAATAACTACATAAATCTAATCCATTCGTCTTATTATTATTTTACAGTACCGTCTTGGCTGTTGCTATTTTTGTGTCTTTGAAAGTGCAATACTAAAATGTTGGAATAACTCCCCAAAACACAAGACCAGCTTTAAATCAAACAAATGTATTTGCTGATGCTTAGGGGGGTCTTGATCAGTCTAACATCGAGTGGGATCATGGGATTTTTTACATTGTCCAAAACCATTACTGGTTTTTTTTCCCTATAATAGTTTTGTTTGCTTACTTATAAATTATTTACAGTGAAATTAGTCTTTATTGTATATTTTGCTATCATTGTATTTTGATCTCGTATTCTATTATTGCTGTCTGTCATGCAATCAACATATCCATGTATCCATCCACGTATCCATCCACGTATCCATCCATATATCCATCCACATATCCATCCATATATCCATCCATCCATCCATCCATCCATCCATCCATCCATCCATCCATCCATCCATCCATCCATCCATCCATCCATCCCTGGCAATTCATCCAAGTTTTATTCACATTCTCGATCGTCTAGTTGCAGTTGCTCATCAATTCAAATCTATTGTAGATTTGAGAAGTACAACTGTGTAGTTTCTGAAAAAGCCCCTTTTTGTTCTGTTAAGTTGTCTCAAGATGATACCGATTCAGAAAAAGAGATGGGATAAATATGAAGACCTGTTGACACACCCAACCACAAGGGAACATCTGCTCTTTTTGTTACTTTTATATGAACACATACAACAGCCTTAAGTGACTGATCGTGTGAGCCTGTCTCAGAGACTACGACTACAAGTTCCGCTCCCTGCATTGGGAGACGGGGGGTAGGATGTAAAGAGGGACTTAAAACAGAGGATAAGAAACACAGACAAGTGCATCACTTCATCTAGCGTCCCAGTGGTGTTGCCTGTGACAATATAATCCCTGTGAACGTATACTTGTGCACAGAAGCACGCACACAGCAATCCCATTACAGATGAAGGCGAAGATAGAGGGAACAAGAGGCAAAGATACACAGATACTGGTAAATACAGCAAATAGATAGATAGTGAGATAGATAAAGAAAAGGAGGGAAAAAAGAGAGGAGAACAGTTGTGGGCTGTTCAGAATGGCAACAGCTCACATTTACAAACTGCAGGGTTTCCTCAGCAGAAGGGATTACAGACACCCCTCCTTCTTTATTTCCTATTCGTCTAGTTTCTCATCCCTTTTGTCTCTGATGCTGTCCTTCTGGCTCTCTCATCACCTTTCTTCTCCCCCTGCCCTCATCCCTCTGTCTGCCTCTCCCCTCTTCTTCCCTCTAGCTAGTTGCGGGATGGTAATAAGGATCTGCATGCAGCAGCTGTGAAGGTGCTGACAAACAGAAAAGTCTTAGATGGAACTGTCTCTCTCTGTGTCTCTGTGATTTATCTACAGCAACTTCACCTGAGTCTTGCAATACTGCAGAAACTGCTGGAGAGTGAGGTGTGTGTGCACACGTTTGTGTATGTGGCAGAGCATTATGTTTGGTGGGATTGCTGCTTACCTGTACTGCGTAAACGGGGTGAGGTTGGGGATCTCCAGCGAGTCGGCATCAGGCTGATTGTCTTTCTGGTAGACAACTTTCCACGTCTCCTCCTTCCCATCCTCCTTCACAACCTGTTCAAGAGTCATATTACAGTTCACGTCCCGCTGTCAGTCCCTTTTAGCGAGCATCACTGAAGCCCAAGAAAAAATCAAACACAAAAACACGTACTTGTCCTTCTACGATCCACTGTGATATGGCCGTTTTGCCATCAGGACCAGGACGGAACCTGAGTGTAGCGGTCCGAGGGCTGATGTTGGAGATCACCAAATTAGATGGTGCACCAGGAAGTTCTACAGAGAGGAAAAATAAAGAACAAAGTACTTTCTGTCAAGCATCTGTTACACAAAACTATTTGACATTGTATACTGTTGCCCATAATGTTTGAATATTTTTTGTTTTTTAGCTCTTCACATGAAATAACTGCGACCATATGATTTGCTCTTGTTAGATAAACAGGGTTTCCACTCTTTCCCTGAAATTAGTTTCCATAATTTTTCAGGACATTTTCAGCCACTATAGAGACAAGTTATCACGTCATACACTAATCCATTCCCCTGTCTTCTTCATTCTTTGGATGTGTTCTTTTCTACTGTTGTAACTTGCATTTAGCCAGATTGTTTCTATGCTTATTACTCAGACATTTGATGTGCAGTCTATTACAAAAGAGGATTAGGGCCACTGGAAAAAAGTATAAAAACTAAGGTCCAATACATATTTTTAAATTAAATTCTGACATTGTTTACAATATTTTTTTAAATTATTGTACTGAGAAAAAGACAGAATTTTGACTCTTTTTTTTCACAGAATTCTGACTTGAGTCTCAGAATAATAAAACATATATTGGACCTTAATTTTTAATTTTTTTCCCCAGTGGTGCTAATCCTCTTCTGTAGTCTATGGATATAATTTACCTATGAAAAAATAATTACTGCAAATGTATTATAAAATAATGCAAACACACCACAGATTACTAGCACTTCATTAGCATGACAAACTGAAGTTACAGTGTTCAACTGGACAATTCTCAACTCAGCTTTCTCTCCTGCACTTCCTCTAACAATATTTGTATATTTTCAATAAATCAGTGAAAAATTATTTCCTTTGTTTCATCTCAGTTTACTGTACAACTCAGTTTACTTTACACATCTGACACCTGCATTTCTCAAACACAATAAAAATCAAAATCACTGCCAAAATAGCCAGGCAAAACATACATTGTCATAAACATAACTAAATATCAAGATAAAATTGTAACCTGCAGTGCAAAAAGGTCAGTATAGAAGAAGAGAGAAGAAGCGCTGGACTGTCATGTTACCCTGAGGATAAGGCATGCATCTGCTTACAAGGCAGGGGGAGGATAAATAATTTTCCAGGATAACTTGACCTTTTTTTTTTCTTTAACCTTTTTTTTTTTTCTTCATATTCCATATGTTCTCCATGACTGGAATATTGGTCAATCATTTTCCAGGTTTTCCAGGACGTGGGGAACCCTGACAAAATGTAACTGGGATTCATTATATCACCATTGTACCTGATCAAAGGTGATCCCTGATGTGTAGAAACAGGAATAAAATGAGGAATGCATCTGAATACAAAATTATCCCAGCTTTATGGGTAACAAATTATTTTGTATGCTCAGAAAATAGACACAGCCACATATTGTCACATATTGTTTCATGGAATACTATTTTGAAGTTTTGAGTTTGGCATTTTGACTGTGGAATCTCACACTGCCACAATTAATCAACACCAACTAATATAAAGGACTTGTTAAATGTGACCTCATACATTTGTGTAAGTATAACTAGAATAATTATTACTTGTGGGTGTAATTAACAGACTAGCTGAGAGACCATATGATACAAAAACATTACAATGCTATGTTATCCGGTGTAACAAGCCAAGTGCTTCATGTTATGGTACACCCAATGAAGCTTTTGTGAGACAAAATAATTGGAGCTGTGGTTTGGTTACTGAGCCACAGCTACATTAGAGCTGTCTGTGAGGAAGCACTGTTATTTGATCGACAGCTAAAAAAAAGTTAGATGGCTGCAAATTCATTTCAATGGCAGAAATCAAATTCTTCTACTATTGCTGTGAAAAACAATGGATAATAATTACTGCCCTGGTATTTCTGGAGAAAAAAAATTTGAATGTTAACTGGAGCTATTATATAGTGTTTGTCAGTGGTATTAAACTTGAAAATATATCTACATTTTGTATCTGCTCCATTTCGCCTTTAATTCATCTATATAAACTATATCTGACATACATTTGACAGAATTCTGTGTAACAATGAAAAAGAAATAATGGTTGGCACACTGTATTTGTGATGTTTTAATACTAACATACTAATTAATTTTACACCAAAAGCACCTCTGACTGCCATCAGCATTAATTTAGACACATTTTTCTTTGCCTTCAGCAGAAAAGCACCGGAAAATCACAGCTTAGAAAAGACAATCCACAGTTTTTAGACTGTAGTGGTAAACAATATGAACAATGCAGACTAACTGATTAAAGTAATAAATCACAGAAAAAAACTGCTAGGTGAATTATATCTAACACACTACAACTGCTACTAACAATGACTTCAGCTAAAAAAAAAGGTTTTAACCACAACAAAGCCATAGATTTATCCACAGTTCAGTTTAATGCCCATGCAAAATCATAAAAAGAGACAAATAAAGATTTGTCATGGAAAAAAATGTTAATTTTTCCAAAGTACCAGCGCTTATGCTATAACTGTATATCTCAGGAGGTTACATAAATTCATTCCATTCATCCAAGGTTGAAAATACAATAGGGACAGATAAATCAGTACACCACTGAGAGGTGAGAGGTGAATTAAATGCAAAGTTCACTAAAATCCATTTAGAGCCTATAAACGTCTTAGCAGGCTGCGAGCATCACAAATTATTTTTGACCCATTCTTATTCTAACAGTATTCCATATTTCTGGCAACAATGAGAGACAGGAAAAGCACTGAACAACTGCTATCACTGTGGAGACAAAAAAAACAGAGAATAAAGGAGGAAAGTTTCTCCACATCACTTTGCCCAAATCTCTGAACATTAATGTGTTTTCAATGATGATAACTGCCAGGAAAATAGGAAGTAAACATTAGAAGACTTCCCCAACTCGCAAAGAGTACACACTTGAAACACAAATGGGATATTTATCGATCATTAGTGGACATAATTTAATTCAAACAAAATGGAAAATCACCCGAAAACAAGCAATAGCATCACTTAAGCAGCAGATGAAAATAGCTTCTCTGCATCTGCTGTTTAACATCAACATCAGTAGATAAAACTTTCTTTAGTAGCAGCCTGAGTCACATTAAAACATCTGGGAATCTCAGGGCACAGCAGCCTTTTAACTATGTAATTTACATCCTTATACACAAAATAGAAAACAAGTATTAGAAATACAACAAGTATTGAAAATTAGTTTTATTACAACTATAAAGGGTTTGAAAAAACTCTGGGATTGGGCTTCAAATAAATAGTTATTATACAATTCATTTCAACCACAGAAAGTTGTTCCACCAAAATTAGCTGGTTACTTTTAGATGCCTGACCAATCAACATGTACTGAAAACCTGATTTGTTCTACACATTAATGATGTGTGGATCAATACTGAAATATCGATATCTCTGACATCAGATTTTTTACACTCTAGAATACACTCTACAACTCAAAATATCAATACTTTCACTACTTTAGTCAGTTGAGGGAATGTATATCAAGATCACAGTGGAAAGTAGCTAAACTATTGGGGTCTTGTCCAAATGATACGCGATTGGTGGGAACTACTTCTTCTTTTTCCACTTGAGTAAGTGTTATGCTTCTCAGTCAGTCAACTCTGACTCAGTCTGTACTGAGCAAAAAACAGAACAGATTAAAGCGGAAAAGAGAAAATATGCTATTTTTGATTTTCCAGACATTAAGTAAATTTATACAAAGTATTGGTATCGGATTGGTATTGATGATACCAGCCTGAATTTGATTCAGTATCAGATCAGAAAGGCAATCTGTGGTATCAACCCTCACTACTACACATGTACAAGAGTACTACTTCCTGTTTCAAATATATCAAACTTTTTCATGAAACAGCAGATCAAATTGATTTCATCTTAAACAAATATGTGATTTTGTTTTTCAAAACAGAAGGTTAGCTACATTTTCCTTTGTTAATTTAGTTCAAATAGTTACAAAGTTGCTTGAATTAAGATAGAAAGGGCGACGGGGCCTTTGAGGCTGCTGCCCCCCATCTGTGGAACGCCCTTCCTGACCACCTCAGAGCTCCACAGATGGTGGATGCTTTTTAAAAAGGACTCAAAACCTTCCTTTTTAGAAAAGCTTTTACTGATTGATTTTATCTGTTGATTGTATCTGTTTCTGTTGTTTTTGTCTGTTGTTGTTGCCTGCTGTTCTTCTATTTTTGTCTGTTGTTTTGAACCGATGTGTCGATTTTATCGGTTGTTTCTTTGTGCTGATTTTATCTGTCATTTCATTGTATTCTGCTTTTATTGTGCACTTTGAGATTTGATGTTAAATGTAAAGTGTGTTCCAAATCAAATGTATTATTATTATTATTATCATCATTATCATTATTATTATTATTAGAAATATCAAGTAAAGTAAATGATAATAACAAGTGTATGGGGAAAAAACATAAATGTATTTGATTAAAAATTTAAGTAAATCTTGTATTTTGTAACTACTTAAACATAACACATCTATAATCACTGTCTTCATTTTGAAATATCAGTGACAGGGATATTCTCGATCATGTAAAGAACAAGTCATGTTTCGTGTATGGATGGAGGGGCAACTGACAACACCATCCATCTTTCCATCCATCAGTCTGTCTGTCCATCTGCCCATCGTCCGTCTGTCTGTCTGTTCACCTAGCTGGCTGCAAAGGTTATGATGGTGTCAACCTTTTCACTATTAAATTCTTATTATTTTCTGTGATTTTTAGGTATTTAATACTGAACTGTGCTGAAGAATTCAAATAAATAAAACCGTCATTCATGATTCCCAGTTCTCAATAGTATATGAGTTGAATATGACCTCAGCTGTTAAAACCATCATCAGGTCATGATAACACATGTTTTTCATGTTTTAACTAACACTTCACCAGATGCAGCGTAACAAAACCATAAAAGTATCCCTGCCCTATTGAAGAGTGTGGTGAGGAAAAATGACCTTGAATACATTATATCCGATCTATAATTTCAAGCAGGGGTGAGCAGAATATGTATCTTTTGGCTTAAAACTTATACATAGCCTGGTTTTTCCTCTTTATGTTTTTGCCTTTGCTGTTTTCTCATTCACTTGAAAGGTGGTCCTCAGTTTTTCATGTTTGAAGGTTAGTATCTCAGGTTAAATTTGGAGAGGTTTTAAAAGAGTGATATTTTTGCTTTTTTAAAGTATTTTTTAAGTATTAGCTTCAGTGCATTCATTTTTTAAGCACTAAATCCATCTGTACGAGTACATATATAGTAATATTTACATAACTGTCAGGATCATAAGTTGCTATTACAGAGCTCTTCATATTCTGTGATTGCACAGATTAATTATGGCCTTATAGAATCTAGATCTAAAGGCATGGTATGTTTTAAAGGAGTGATTTTTTTTTTTTTTTTAATGGAATTATGCATTTTAAAACATCTCCCTGTGGTCTATATAAACTGTAAATGCTATGCTTGGGTCTGAATTCTTCATTAATTCAACTCCACAGGTCCATCTTCAACCCTATTTCTGAGTAATGACACCAGAAAGGTGGTTTTGAGTGCTGGCTCTTTAAATGTAAATGAGTGACTTCACACCCTACCCCCCTCCAGGTTGTTGACTGTGCTGCTCTGTCCCGTTCAGCCGTTTGTGTTCATTTATACAACCAACAACTGAACATTTTAGGTAATCAGTTCAAAGTTTGGACATACTTTCAGCCAACAGCAGTCTGTCCTACAGGCGATAAAGGCAGTGGCCTAGGGTGCCACCTAGTGGAGGGCACCAAACATGCAGCAAGGAGGGCCACAAGGATTGCACTGTAAAATTCATGTCTGAAGTGTGATCATGCAAAGTAAACCATAAAGTAGAACTTGTTACTTGAAGTGAATTTGCACCTCATTTTTTTTATTTATTTTGTTTATCATATTTTGATCATTCAACATGTTATATGCATCACATTTTGCATTAAATAATTTTCCACACAATACCGTATTATTTTTGGTTAGTTTTCTGATTTTATGCTCAGAGTGTGCACTTTTTTTCCTCAGCTCTGTTGTGTTTTTAATGATGTTGCACTACTTTACTGTAAAAAAAAAGAAGAAAAAGTTTATTTATTGTTTTTATTATTATTATTATTATTATTATTATTATTATTATTATTATCATAGAAGACATTTTTCTTATTTTGTTTGGAAGAAATGTGTACATATTGTTTCAATATATTTGTTTAAATAAATGTGCTGTTCTTGGGGTATGAGGTCTTTTTGTGTATGGTTTTTTTGGGGGGAGAGGAGGAGGCACCTCTGGTAAAGTTTGCCTAGAGCGCCAAATGGTCTAGGACCGCCACTGCTTTCAGCATGGACTACGACCAACAATTATGGCATACTTGGAGAAATGCTCATTGGAAGTGTTGACCTTATATGTAGTGACTTAACTAGTTATAGATGTAACAAATTAAGAGGGAATTAAAATAGGTTGTAGAAATCCACTCAAAGGTTCAAATTCAAACTTTCTGAACTATTAAGGTCCCTAAATACACAAATAAATATATTAAAGACAAACAAAAGTGGATTTAGCAAAAATATGACCCCTTTAATTTCTTTTGGTCACCTGCACACAGTGAAAAACACTTAACTTCAAGTTGTGAGATTTTTATTAACACAAAAAAAATAAATCATGCTGGAGAGTAAAAACGTTTTGTGTGCACACCTCAACCATGGCTAGATATTTCAATGGAAGTTTTACACCTCCGCTTTTTAGACGCCACTCATAATTTACAGCTGCCTGTGAATGGACCACTTCACTGACAGCCGTTGAATTGAACCGGCGTTGCTCTAGCAGGCAGCGCATTTGAAGGCTGCTGTGGAGGGGAGTCTGAACCCCTGTTGTTTTTTTTTTTTTTTTTCTTTTTATCTTATCCTAACAGATGAAATATATGACAGCTTGTTTCTGTTAATGAAATCTAGATAATCAAATATCATTGCGATCCAATTTGCTCTAAATTGTTTCGCTCAATCACAATAAGACTTAGCGCTTCAGACCCGCGTTTATTGCCACTTCTCTTTGCTGAGTTCAGTTAATACTTGGTATCTGTGGATGCTGTAAGTGCTCTGGTGCGAGCTGTTGTAATCCATTCAACTCGACTGCAGCATCAGAAGCATCATATCTGCTGAATATGGTAGAATACAGATATGAAAAAGCAAAGAGTAAAAGCGCAACAGCACAACAGAGTACACTGAAGAGATTTTGTAGAATATCCGAAGGGGATTTTTATTGTAAGAGGACTATATAATATAAACGGGTGCAGTTATTACAGAAAAAAAAAAGGCAATATTTGCTTTGAGTATAGGAAGGTACAGAACATGTGTAAAGACAAAAACATATTACAACCATCAGCTGCCATCGCTGTAGAAGTGCATACAGCAAACTTGTAAGACCTATAATGTGGAAATGGTGATACGAGCTGCCTTGCTCAGATGAATGACAAAATCCTCTCAACTGCATGAATACATGAATAAATAAACAAGACAAGAATCTATACTCGGTGGATCTCTCTCTGTCTCTCTCCCACTCACTTTGCTCATTCTTTAGTTCTCTCTCCTAATCTTCCGTCCTCAGTCTTTCCTTCAGTCTTTTGCTTTCATGAATTAATGAGTAACCTCTGAATCTAAGAACTGTCTGTATCCATCTTGCTTTCACTTTTTCTGCTTTCATTCATAAATTAGTAATCAGAAAATGTTCGGACAAAAATTCTGCTGTATAAGTTTGGGGTTTTTCTTCTATTCTTCCTTCACTTCCTATCTGAGTCTCAGTCCATTTCAGACTTCCTTTGGTCTTTCCCGTTCTTCGGAGACTGCGTTTTTCTCATGTTCTCTGTTCTTCCCTCATTATGTTCCTCTATCTGCTCTCCCTCCTTCAGTCCTGTTCTTTGATTGTTTCTTGCTCTCTCTCGCCGTCTCCCATCAATGTGCTTCCTCTGCTTTGCCATTTACAGTTAATCAGCACTAATAATGATTGCAGCTTGGCCTTGGTCCAATCATACATACTCATCATGTACACAAAAGTCTTGGGTGAGCTAGTGTGCCCAACCAAACTACACACTGAATTGCTCTCTGAGAAGGTGTAAGTGACTAACTCTTTTGTGTAACTATGGATATGAATGTGTGTGGGTAGTGTGGGTGATGATTCATGGATGCACAGTAACAGCCACTTTATCAGCCTGAGGAAAGACAATGGCATCGCAAGAGCTCATCAGTCATATTTACTCAGTTACACACACGTCCACATGGTTTCTCCTATGAAAGAAGTAGCTCAGGTCTCTGAGTAAACTCCACTTTTGTGAAAACAGTTGATTTCATAACAAAACATGATCTTAAACATCTTGGTCATCTTATAAAATGTACAAAATGATGGTTTTGTGACACATGTTGAGGTTTGAGGTGGCAGTCCATGTGTGGATTTTTATGGGTTTTTTTCTTCTTTATACCAGTGTGTTAAGAGTGTCTACCTCTATGGCTGAGAAATACCAATATGGTGGGTGAAGCTGATACCACTGGTTCACAGTAGTCGCTTTTCCATTGACCTTCAAATTGCAACAAATATAACTTGCGCATAAAAATTTGCCTTATGGGAAAAGAACAATTTTTACCAAAACTATCATTTTTCATTGAAAAGTTTTTGTGCTGGCAAGAAGTGGTATTTCGGGCATAGTGAAATTGGTATATTGCACAAAACTGCAATGGAAAGACCTTTTTCCCACAACTAGAATCACGTGAAGTTGACAGATGTTAGAACAAGCAAAGAAGAACATTTTAAAAGAAACATGGCGCGTTATGTGTGGACAAACCAGGAAACCAAATAATTTTTGAATTTAGTATGGGATAGAGGGATAATATATAATAATAACTTGCGCATTGACCCGTGGGGATTCATGGGTTCTAGATGTGGTAGTTTTTATGCGGTTTGTGCATGCT
>JAPTGZ010000001.1:30521873-30541667 GCA_029814645.1 Fowleria isostigma | reverse complement strand
AAAATCCATAAATAAACAAAAAAAAAAGTATAGTTTTGTTTTTGTGATAAGGTTCTTCCCTGACAGCTTTGACATCCACATATCCTACCTTGTATCCCTGGTTGATGCCATTAATGAACTGCTGTGGTGGAGAGTTCCATATGAAGCGGATAGTGGTCGAGTTGAGCGCGATAACTTCCACTTCCTGTGGAGGAGCTGTGGGAACTGAACATAGAAACAAACATACAGGTATTATTTAACAGCAGAGTTTTCACAAAGACAAAACAGAGGAAGAGCAACAGGGTTGATATAAAATATAAAAAACTTCCAACCCTGTGACACTGTTGAAACAGCTTTATTGAGTTTTTAGTGGTGAGCTTAACTGTTGGATTTTTGTGTCATACAGTGCTAGATTTCAATATTTCATGTTGCAATTTAGTTCATTTTTCAATAATAAAATTCTGCTAGTCTTGCAAATACAAAAGGTCCAAACTCACCCCACTGCAAAATGACCTAATTTCTCAATAAAATTAATCTCAGCCATTGCATTTTGCATTTTTGAGTGTTCCATAAAAGATAGGACTAAGTGAGATGAGGAGACTGATCCATCAGTGACTAATACTGAACCATGGTGCCTCATCTATTGAGGAGGAATCATAAATCTGATCGATTAACTTCAGGGTCTGACACTGCTGAGCTTTTCCAATCAGCACCTTTGGGAGCTCAGATGCTTAAATGACTCATATGATTTGTCCCTTGAGTTGTGTGGGTGCACTGAATTTACTTAAAGCCAGCTCAGATGACCTTTTGTAACTTTCACAATGTAATTACACACCAGGTCATGATTTATGGTTTCAATGAAAGACTCGACATTTGGTCTGTAATTAATACTTAAATGACAATAGTAATTCTTACGTATTTTTTTATCCCTACAATTAGCATTTACTGACTCATTTTTACAATTTTGGTGCCTCAGCAACACCGGTATTCACCCCACTACTGGCACAGGGATGATTCATGATGAATCATTACCCTTTTTTTTTTTTTTTCCAATTCTCTTTTTATTTGACATTTTCATGGTTTACTTGCTTGTACACACAACAATTCACCATTTTCAGCCATTCTTCCTTTAATTACAATTCAGTCTGACATTTATATATCCACAGACAATACATTCAAAAGTGATTAAGTAATTGATCCTCCCTCAACAATAAAAGCAACACAGTCCATACAATAGAAAATTAAGAAATAAACTCAAATCATTACCATTTTCATTAGGCTTTTAAGAATAGGGTTACATTTGAGCCATGTTTCAACTGATGTAGTTTAGGTTGGGCTTTAGTAGGTATTCCCTTTCAAGTGATATTTAAGAGGGGTGTGACAACTTCTGAGTGTATTGTCACCCCCCTCCTAATACCAAACATGGTAACTGGGAAAGACTCCAGGACCCCCATGACCCTATGAAGGACTAAGCTGTTTGGGAGGTAAATGAATGAATTTTGGCTTTACATTTAGTCTTAGTCTGTCCTTAACACTAAGAAAGAGTTACACAAAAGAGCATATGGATAAGGATTCAATGAAAAAAAAAAAATAGTACAGAATACAAATAGTATGCAAATAGAATCCTGTATCAGAATAAAGTAAACATATATTTTCTGTTCCTGTAGTAGTTGTCTACGGGCCACTACGCATAACAAAACACAAACCTGTGGGTTATTGTGCCAGTGGGTGGGTGGACCATTGAAAAAATCCATTATCTTTATTAACTGTCATTTTCAAGTGCATTACTATGAACTTTCCACACTAAAATGTAGAATTTTTAGTCACACTTCCATTTAGTCCTCTCTAATTTAGTCCATTTCCACTTTTATTTTTTACTGTCTCTTGACTTCTTAGTTGCTGGTTTGTTTTTTGCTAAGCAGTGATAGGATGATAACAGATTTCTTGCATTTTATTTTTTATTTCACATCCTGAGTGTGATGTCAGAGAAAAAAGGACATTATGTGAATATGGTGTACTGACTTCAGACAGCATGAGTTAATTTTTGGATTTTGTTGCACAAATGTTGATGATGAAGTTTACCATTTTACTGTGTCAGTAAATCAGCATTGAGCATTAGCTCATCAATCACTCCCTGCTTTCCCACCTCTGCCCTTTTGTCCAAATAGGGTCAAAGATCCTCATTTACAAAGATGACGCTCCATGGGCTTCAACAATAAAATAAAATGGTGCATAGTTTTATCTTATTAAGTGGGGGTATTCCCAAAGGATGAGAACATCATGTAGATCTAGGGGTCTCAAACATAAAGCCCGAGGGTCAAATCCGGCCCACCAAAGGGTCCAACCCAGCTTACAGGATGATTTTGTAAAATGCAAAATTGACAATGAAGATATTATCAATCAAGGATGTATAGACCACTATGATCTAAAGTGGGTCAGGCCAGTAAAGTACTATCCTAATTACATATAATTAATGACAAACACATTTTTCTATTTGTTTTACTATAAAAAAGTTAAATTACATGAAGATATTGACATTTATAAACTACCCTTTCATAAAAAATGTGAATAACCTAAAAGTATTTTGAAAAATAAGTGAATTTTTATCAATATTCTGCCTTTTATTAAATGTTTGTGTATTTGTAGATCCACTGTGATCAGTAAGTTCTAATGAACTTGTGTAATGATAAAATGAGACATAACACTGTTAAAATAGCACTCATTTTTCTTAAGAGATTTCAGGTTATTCACATTATTCACATTTTCAAAGCATAGTTTGTAGACATAAACATCATTAGAATGAAATTCTACTTTTTCACTATTATTAGTTTACTGGTCGAGCCCACTTTAGATCCAATTGGGCTGAATGTGGCCCCTGAACTAAAATGAGTTTGAGACCCCTGATGTAGATGGATAAAGGTACACTAAGGATCTAAACAGAAAAAAAATACACCACTATTTTTTCATGGGTAACACTTTTTTTCATAATGACCATCTGTTATTTTTCCTGCTTGTTTTTACTTGTCTATGACCAATGCTCAGATCGTAAGTAAAACACTACTGTCAACTCGAGGAAGTGCTGTGTCCATTGGCTAGCTGTTAGCCAATCAGAGTCGAGCAGATTAGAATGTTGAATATTCATGAGAACTGGCACAAATCGAGCTAAGTCTTCCAGCAGGCTTTGTATGCCACATTAGAATGGCTTGAAACTTGGAAACCAAGGCATTTTTTCCACAAAAAAAGTTACATGGTAGAACTTCAGACATTAACACAAAAGTAATGAAATACGTGTGGCAGGACACCTTTGACCAGCAGCGACTTCTAAGCCACTTTCAAACCGCTGCCGTAATGAAAACAACATTTATTTTATAACTCTGACCTTGTCTTACAATATAAACATACCAAGTGCCCCCGCTCTCAAAATTTCAAGAAACGGCTGAAAAGTTCCCAAAGAACATCAAACAGTATTGTCTGCTTGAAACGCCCTTCACAATAAAGTAGTTGAAGATACCTTTTGTTCCTCTGTTTTTGAAGCTTTTTTTTCCCAGTTCAATACAGGTTCAAGAATAAAAATGTGTAGATATTTCTAAAGAAAATAAGGTTAAACTAAGCCTAACAAGACTGAAGTCGTGTCTATAAATCAAGGTGAGACATTCAACATCCATCAGAGAGTGGGCGAAAAGACGGAAACATCCTAGACCTATGAAACACACTCTACATGAAGCATGCTCTCTTATGCAATGAGAGGTTATTTGTTCCATTTGACAATAATGTAGCCTGGAAGGAGGTAAATATAATATAATTCACTGGACATGAAATGCTCGGTTCCTTCGAGCTACACTCAAAGTTACTTTATTAGTGTGCAGAGATTGGAGCGCTGCTGCTTGTGTTTATTTAAGCCCCCTATTCCTGCTCCTGTTAGTGTATGAATGTGTGTGTGTGGAAGCAAATCTATGTGTTTTATCACTCAGAGCCGCTGGTCAGTGAGAGGAGGAGAGTCGACGATAACAGTAAAGCCAGGAGGAGAGGAGCTGAGTGTGACTGCAAATTGTGTGTGTCCGTATGTGTCGATGCATTCATGCATGTGTGTGTATCTGTGGGTACGTTATGGTGATTACACTGTAAGGGGTTTATGCTGATGCTAGAAAGCTGCAGAGTGATAATGCACTGTTGCATGATGGGAATGCCCTTTACATCTTATACGTGAGCCAAAAAGGCCTGACGACACCCAGACTAAAGCGAGTATACAGAGAGGAAAAGAGCAGGAACCAGAACAAAAACCTGGTGAGGAAAAATGAAAGGCTATAGATAATGAGAGAAAGAGAGCCCAAGCATGAGACGATAGAGAGAAGGAGACGGAGATTAATTGATGTTAAGATGCTTCCTCCCCCTCCGCCGCCACGCTCAATGTACTCCTGGGGACTGGCTTCTAACCCCTCGCAGCTCACACTTACAGATAAAACACTAAACTCTGTCCTCTGGGGGAATCTGAGCTTGCACATACTGTACGCCTGCATGTGAGAGAGGAGCTGTGCTATCAGTTCCACTCATCCTCTAAGACAGGGCCTCGCTAACTTTTTTAGCTCGTCACCCAGAGGAGACGTTTTGTGTCTCCCTGGGAACCTTCAAAAACTATATCACGAATTGCTTTAACATCTAAATTTCTTACTGACCCCCCCCCCGCCAACGCAGTCTTCAATATATGCACGTTGCTGCCGAATCTACATTGAATGTTTTCAAGGCGGAGATGGAATGTGGGAATGTCAATCATCGCTAAAAGATAAGGTTAGTGATTGCTTCGAACAATGACAAGTAATGTTAGCGAACCAACAACACAATAGACTCTGCATTAATAATGGACAGGCCTTTGGTGGTTTATGGAGGGCTGTTTTGAAGACTTGAGTTTGGTCATCCAGAGGTCACCATCTTCTTTTTGGATAGAATCCATATTTAGAAGGAAAGAGCAATGTATAAAATTGCCAGGCTAAAGCTGGAATTATGTTCGCATGGACGTCATGCGTCACTACCTTCACTTGGAACAGTGACACCAATTTATGATCATGTAATGCCAGGACTATACAGGAACAAATGCTGTGGGGTTCTACCATACATAGTTCATTTGTGTTTGTTCATTACTTATTTCACTTTTGTACTTTGTGCTCCTGATAAACCTGTATGGTTATGTGCATGAATAAATCAACATAATTTAACTAAATTGTGCTTTTATTTAATTAGTATAATCACTAATTATTAGACTTTAGTATTTCCCATCGTTAACCTAATTTCATCGCCCATCTCCTATGTTGCCTCTTTTTTCGTTGCTTATGCTGTAATACTTTTATAAGAATTGTGATTGTTGACTTGTACGAACTTGCAAAGACATTGTTGGCGTTCAGAGGCTCCATAGTAACCACGGAAACACTGTCATCTTCTACAACATTGATTCACCAGTAAAACCCATGGAGTTGGATCAATGACAGTGGATGGACACACCAGCTTTGTGTTCAGTTAATATTAGGTTTGAGTGGAAAAGTCACTTCTTTTTAAAATCCTCACGTCTTCTCATCTTATTTGAATTTTTAACCCTTCTGTCCTGTTTTTAGGGACCAGTATGATAGAAACACCCCTTTTTATTTCAACCATTTAGATTTTTTTTTAATGTTCCATTTCAAATTCTATATCTTAACTGGGTTGTTTTTATCTTTATTCTTCTCTTTGTATTTATAATTTGTCTTTTATTTTCATAAAGCACTTATCATGAATTGCAATGTGTATGAATTGTGCAAAACAAATAAACTTGCCTTGGCCATTTCCAACTGAAACATATTATTCATTGCAGTAATTATCCAGGAGGATCTGAATGATTTGATGAGTTAAATCTTTTTTGTCCGGGCTGTGTGTCCCTATTTCAGACATATAACCTATTCTCTGCTACGGCGTACTAGGTGAGTGTCTGTCAGGATGTCATTAAATCAAAAACCACGTCCTAAGTTAAGGCTTATTGTGATTCTAAAACACTGACTACCTGTTCATGTTTATGGGCTGTGAGTTTTACTGACCAACTGGGTGCACATCCCTAAAGTCCTCAGAGCACATTTACAGCGGGTTCTGTTTTGATAAATTGAGCACAGATTTGAAGTGAAAACATCTACAATCTTGCCAAAATAAAAGTGTTACAATTACTTTCTGCGAGCCAACACTTTTCATTTTCATTTCACAAATGAAAATTCGCAATAGCCAGATATTAAAGATTAACTAATGCTGAAATCTAATGTAAAAACGCTGCCTGCGGACATAGGTTCATGCTTCTTTCATACACCTACTGCTGCAAAAAATATATTTTCTTTACTAAACAGAAGCTCTGAAAGTCTGTTCAGTCCTGAAGGTTAATGCTCTTGAATCACCAGATAAATGAAACACACACTTCAAGTCCTAAAGTAAACGAAGACTGCCTTAAAAACTGTCCTTTGCTCAAAACAAACTGTTGACATATTCTGATACTGAGAAGGCTTTGCTTGGAGATGTCTGTTTGATTAATTATTTTTCAGCTTTTAATTATTTTATTTAATGTTTATTTATCAGGGATGATACATACAGTATTGCCACCAAAGGGAAAATGTGATGTATATAAGACGTCTAGCTTCAGCTAATTTGCTCTTTGTCCCTGGATTACCAAGCACTTCCCTGCATATAAACATATAAAATCCTTGTGTTTCTTTTCAGTATCATCACAGTTTTAACTTTAGAAAAGTGAGCTGAGAATTAGAGTTGCTTTTGTACATAAAAATTATGACAAAATATCTTTGTCAATGAACCTCCATCACATGACAAAAGACACGTAATGAAAATGGTGGTCATGTGACGCAAACTACAATTACATGTACAGTCGCAGAAAAAACTATTAGAACATCAAAAGTCATCAGAACCAATAGTTAAGCAATCAAGCACTAACTCCTGTGTGTATCATGTGACTAAAACAGACAAAACAGAAAACATGGAATGCCTAAAAGCACAGCTTTTGTCAGTACAATGCCATAGATATTGATGTAAGAACTTAAGTGATTTTGGTTATTATCAAGAAAACCAAGAAAAATGGAGCTCTCAAATTAAACATTTATGAGCTTTTTTTGTTGTTGTCATTATATGTATCCAAACAAATGTACCTTTGTCGGAGGTGAGCCAGACAGCACCACCTAGCCGCCTGGCATGCATACTCAATCAAATTCCACTCACTTCTGCGTCACCGAATGCACGCAGATTTTCTCCTGAAAATGCTCGTCTAAACGCAGAATAAGTGAAGATGTGACGCGAGTTTTGCGTCTTCTGTTCAGACCGTCATCATATAAACGTGGCCTCAGTGGACTTGCCCTCATAAATATTCAGACAGATATGGAAACTGACAGCATATAATATACTCCTGAGTCAATAAAGATGATCAGATAACCTTGTTTGAACTAAAATGATTTAACTAAAAGAAAATGTTGGTTTTGCCTAGACTATATTGACCAGATTAAATGGAACTGCATGACTACAAACAGACTAAAATACACTTTTCATTGACTAAAACAAGACTAAAATGTCATCAGTTTTTATTGACTAAAACTAGACAAAAATAGTCATGTATTTTTCTGACTAAAATATGACTAACATGCTCAGAGTTTTAGTTGACTAAAACTTGACTAGGCAAAAAACTATGACTGGGACTAAAACTAGTAAAGACTGAAATGAGAGTTTGACATAAAGACTAGACTAAAACTAAAATTAAAACAGGTGCCAAAAACAACACTAATGAGAATGTGGTGTTGGAGCTGGAGAAACTCTCCTCTGTTTTAACTTAGGAAAATAAATTGACATATGTAGAATAGGGCCTGACCCTGAGCCTGGTGAATGCAGCTCCAAGACAAAGTAAGATGACGAGACAGAGAGAAAATGTCCAATCCATCGCAGCCACTCCCATTAAAGCACATTAGAATAATTAATGAGCCTAACTCCTTTTGCTGAGTCTATAAACCTGTCCTGAACTCTTGTAATAATGACTGTGAGTTTTATGTGCATGTGTGTCCGTGTGCGCAGCTGAGCCCATCTTTAATAATGATAATATACTGTTGAAATAAAAGTCAGCAGGAGAAGAAGAGCACGTGTTTAAACAAGATTTACCCATACAACCACTTCCTCACATCACTTTTTCATTTAGTGTCTTCTTCACTTACATCTTCCTGTCTTTCACAGCCACTTCATAGACTTATGTGCATTTCTAAGCAGCTGCTCTTTATAAAATAAGCACCAGATAACATATTATATCCAACTCAATTCCCAAAAGAAAATGTTGCCATTGTCAATGTTTGAGAACTAAAATAAGCTTTGTATAAACTCTTCTAGATGTGATGTGTATCTGTGTTTTAGAGTCTGACCTGCTCTGACTGGGATGGACGGCAGGACTTCACCACTGTAGTTTACATCCAAAAGTTTTTAGGTTTAGACGATAAAAGTTTAGGAAATGATTGTGGTTTGGCTTACATGCTTTGCTGCTTTTCTATAATGAGTTGTCTGTCGACTTCTGTATATTTAAAATCAATTTTATCTCCTCTATTCCACGTCAGACTGATTAGAAACTTGCCAGAAAGGTTGCTGCAAGGATAGGACAAGCATTCAGTGATTTACGGGGAGCTTTACAACAGATGGAGCATAATATTCATAAAAAAGTTATGTTAAATGTATAAACGTGTAAGCAGTTATACTTTCTTGACTTCAGGATGAGCCATTGAAGTCTACAGAGGGACTGAGGGTTTTTCTACACAGCAAATATGGGAGTGGTAAGGGGCAGTGTCAAATGGAGTGTTGGTGTTGTATTATCACCACATTGCTATAAAATAACATTGCCTGTGTTACCTTCGACAAATAAAAGTTGTCGAATGTTGTCAAGAGTGTTTTTAACATTGATGTTAAATTTAATCCTAATTGGGGTAGATCAATCCACACCCTCACATAATGGTTCCACACCCACACTAGAATGAGCAAGGCACCATTGACTCATGATTTTTCAAAATGGCCGCCTCAAGAACAGGTGTTCTGGCTGATTACACCTTCAGCCACATTGGAAGAAGAGATTAAACACACCTGTGGAGCCTGATTGCTAAACTTAAAATAAGAAATCGTGACAGAAATTCTCAAACTGTCCCTTCTAAGGATCTACACCACAAAAATTTAACACCCACAGTGTTGAAGTTAACTTGTGTGTTAACATTAACACTCGCAAAGTGAATATGTGTCCACAATGTACAGTGGGAAGGTAACGCTTTTGAAAATGTTAAAAGATTGACACACAGTTTTAGTTGGTTGAACAGTCTTCATTGTTAAAAAGTAACACCACACAACACTTTCCAGTGTTGTACCACACTATACCAGTGTTGGTGTTGGGAGAAAAGTGTTACCATGACACTGTACAGTGTGGACACATATAGACACTTTATAAGTGTAAAAGGAGTGATATTTTGCTTTTTGAAATAGAATTATGCATTTTAAAACATTTTCCTGTGGTCTACATAAACTGTAAATGCTTTGCTTGGGTCTAAATTCTTCAGTAATTTAACATTCGACAGGTCCATCTTCAACCCTGTTTCTGAGTACTGACAACAGAAAGGTGGTTTTGAGTGCTGGCCCTTTAAGCAAGGCAAGGAAATTCAAAGTGCTTTACAAAGATACAAAAAGACAAATTAAACACACACAATTACAATTAAAAAATCATCAATAAAACATAAAAACTAATCAACTAAAACAAAGAAAAAGAGAAGAGTGCAGATAGAACCCTTTCAGTTGTTATATGCACAGTTGAACAGAGCCGTTTTCAGCCTGGACTTAAACACTGTCAGAGTAGAGGCCTGTCTCATGTCCTCAGGAAGTCTGTTTCAGAGTCTAGCTGCATGGAGCTAAACCACAGCGTCCCCATGTTTAGTCCTGACCTGGGGCACCAGCAGAAGACCAGTCCCTGAGGTTCTCAGGGTCTTAGATGGTTCATATGGGAACAACATGTCACAGATGTACTGTGGTGCTAGATCATAGAGAGACTTATACTTTAAGTGCAAATAAGACACTTCACACCCCACCCTCTCCAGGTTGTTGGCCATGCTACTCTGTCCCAATTCAGCCACAACTGAACATTTTAGATAATAGACTCAAAGTTTGGACATATTTTTAATATGGACTACAACCGCTGCTGCTGCTGACAAACAATTATGTTGTACTTGGAGAAATGATCATTGAAAGTCGTGACCTTATATGTGCACATGTCTTGACAGGAAGGAATTAAAACGGGTTGTAGAAGTCCAGTTAATTTTTGCCAAAATAGATATACAGATAACTGCAGCACTTGAAGGGTTCACATTCAAACTTTATGAACTATTAGGGTCCAAATACACAAATAAATGAAATGGGTTTAGCAAAATATGACCCCTTTAATTCAACACTGTGGGTGTTAAGTTAACACTGGCATTTTTGCTGTGTTCAGAAGCTGAGAAGGCACACACTGTTTCCATTTTGTGGCAGGGTGGGATTAACCAGTGTTTGAGTTCATATATTCAATTTTAATTCATATTGCTCTGTTATATAAACTCCGCTAATAATAATAATAATAATAATAATAATTTATATAAACAGGGGTTTCCTGTGGCTTTAGAAAATACACCCTTAAGGGCCAGTTTTAGTGTAACTTTATTAACTCTAATAAGCCTGAAATTATAAATATCTAATGCTTCTACATGTATTGCATATTTCATTTTGCATATATTTTTAATCTGTGCATAATCTACATTTTATTCTGCACATATTAACTTCTGCATATGTTGTGATTATTGTATGCCTTTGTTTTTACACTGACATGGAACAAGTCTTATCTTTTCTTCTCTTTTTTGTGATTCTTCTGGCCAGTGGGTCGATTATATTCCGTATGTGTACTGTACAGAAACTCTTTCCAGATAAAGTCCTCCCGGCTCTACCTGAAGTTTTCCCAAGGTGCTCCTTGGCCAGATGGGAGATGTAGTCCCTCCAGCGAGTCTGAGTCCAACCCCTGTGGGTCTTATCCCAGCTGGTTGAACCAGGTACGCCTCCAAACTAATGCCTCGGGGGCTAATCTGACACCGCGCTCAAACCTGATAAATCTGATATAACCTGGCTCCATCTGGGCATTTTTGATGTGACTACTAACACTGTGTAAATAGTTGGGGGATTTCACCGTACTAGAAATGTCTAGTAATGTACATATTTTATGAGCTGTGTGCCTGCATGTGTTTACTTTTACTAGAGTATCTCATCACAAATGAACTCATTATATAACTAAAACATAAAGATAAAGAGAAGTTAAATGTCACCCTCCAACAACACAAGTATGTCATTTTATTTATGTGGGAAACTTCTTGTTAGCACTGACAACTCCAAAACAGACTTTTGTTTCACAACATCAGCAGCAGTTTGAGATTATCTGAAGATCAAAAGAAACTGGCCCAATTACCAACAAAACTCTGTGTGATGTTTCAATATAAAGCTAAACTTGGTTATTTAGGCTTACATTTGTTCAATAACTCCACAGCAACTTATTTATTGTATAACAATTTGTATCCAACTTTTATAAGTAATAAATACATAATATAATCCCAGGAGTTTTATCATCTGAAAAACTGGCATAAGTCACAGTAATTGAGCCACAGTATTAAAAAAAACCCCAGTATCTCATCACAAGCAATATACTACAATAGATAATAAGTGGAATTCAGTCAACATACAGTAATATATAAAACAATGGAAAGATTAATTAAACATTTTTTTAAAGTAAATTCATGGATTAATGAAATATGACGTGGGATTCAAAACAGTAGCTCAGTTTTGTTTGAGTAAGTGAAGATTAGAAAACGCAACATGATTTTTTTGTCAATCTCCTGTTAATTTAAAGCCAGTAGAGCTTTTCCATTCTACTTCTGTGCAAAACTTTACCGATATTTACTAAATGTTGAAAAAAAAACAAGTGTATAATGCTGCTTTTCCATTAAATCACAAATGCAATGATTTGTTTATTTAGTCGACGTGAGAAGTCCTTCCATAAAGATGGTGACAAACATAAATATCACGTTGATTTACAGATATATTCATTATAACCCCTAAATCCCATACTAAATTAAAAAATGATTGGGTTTCCTGGAGTGTCCACACGTACCATGACAAAAAAATCTCTTCTTCACTTGTTGTAACATCCATCAGCATCATTTTTTTTGTTCACATGACTTTAGTTGTGGAAAAAGGTCTTTCCATTGCAGTTTGGCACGACATACCAATTTTGCTATGCCTGAAAAAAATACCTCTTACCAGCGCAAAAACGTTTTACCCAAAAAGAGTTTTGGCAAAATTGTCATTTTCCCATTAGGCAAATGTTTATGCTTAAGTTATTTTCGCACAAGGTGAGGCTCAACGGAAAAGTGCTACACACCAGATTTAACAATACTAAGTAGACCAATAGTTAGACAGAGAAACTAAAAAACAAAACTATCATCATGAGGAATGAAACAGAGGAACACAATATTTCCACAAATTTAAGTACAAGCATACCAGTTGCTAAAACAAGCAATGATGCATGACTTTATGAAATTTCTCAGTAACTTTTCTCAGAACTTTCTTAGAGTCCACAGACAGAATATCAACATTTTGGTACATGTTTCCACAAAAGAAACTGAGAAATTTGAAATCATTTATTCATCCACCTCCATGTGGATGAAGAGATGGTTCAGATATACAGTTGTCCTCATAAGTTTACATACCCGAGCAGAAATTGTGATTCTTTGTCTTTTTTTCCAGAGAATATGAATGATAATACAAAAATTTTCTTTCACTTGGGTGAAGCCATTTATTATCAAACAAATGTGTTTGCTCTTTTTAGAAACTATCCAAATGACCCTGATGCAAAGTTTACATACCCTAGTTCTTAATACTCTGTATTGGGCCCGCCCCTTTAACATCAATTACAGCTTCATGTCTTTTGTGATCATTATGGATGAGGCACTTTATTTTCTCAGGTGGTAAAGCTATCCATTTTTCTTGGCAAAACACTGTCAGTACCTTTAAGATTTTGGGTTTTCTTGCATGAACTGGATGTTTGAGACCTCCCCAAAGTGGATCAATGATACTGAGGTCAGGAGACTGAGATGGACACTCAAGAACCTTCACTTTTTTCTGCTGGAGTCAATGACAGGTCAACTGTGCTTGTGTTTTGGGTCATTGTCACGGTGGAATATCCAAGACCATCCCACGCGCATTCTGTCTGGGTATGTAAACTTATGAACACAACTGTATATAAAACAGGACCATGTCTCAGCCACTTTATTCATCCAATCAACTCTAAGAGATCAGAGACCCCTGAGTTAGACCCCTTAACTATTTTTCATATTTTTTCATGTACAAGACTATGTTACTTCATCATGACTTGATTATTATGCTATAGGGAGTAAACGCATAATGTTGATCATGTATAATTACACATACTGCAGCTTTTGATCTGCTAGATATTTACATCTATGCCTTGTGGGTTTCCTTTGGGTCCTCCAGTTTACCCTGATATTAAAAACAGGTACATATAGGTTCATTCTCTTGTCTGTGCCCCTGACCACGATGCTGATGAAGCTCTGGAGTTGGTCCCCGAACACCTTTAGCGGCAACTCACTGCTGCTATTGTGTACTATGTGCTAATGCTAATCACTGATGCTAATGCTAGGTACTGTGCGTTTATTGTGACGGATAAAATGCAGAAACCAAATTTCCCTAAGGGGATAATTAAGTGAGTCAACCTTTTTAATCTAAAGGTTTCCAAGATATATATACATTTTTAAGCACTGAAATTTGCCTGGGTGACTAATAACCTTTCTTAAGTGGTGTGATAAATTTAGAACACATTATTGCCTTAAAAAGAAATCAACAGAAGTAATTTAACAAGTGAAAAAGTAAGACGAGCTTACTAATACCCCCACCTGGTCGCAAAACCCTTTGCCCGTCCTGCTCACTGATAAACTTTGATTTTTAACACCCAATCTTTTGAAAAGAGTTTCAACAATTTGTAAAAAAAAAAAAAAAAAAAAGAAATGATAATAATTAAGAGAAAGGTGCATGTAAAGAAGATGATTGTCCAATTTGAAAAGGATCGGTCGAATAGTGTCCAAGAAATGGGATAATGGGAAAATATCAGGCAGATTGATGGAAGGATGGACAAGATACCTGATATATCTATATATCTAAAGTATGTATACAGGGTTCCTACTGGTTTCTACAAGTTAAATTTAGGACTTTTTAAGATTACGTAGAAAAGAATTTAATGCCCATTTCACAGCCGATTTCGTGGCCATACTGACATAAATTTATGAATTTGGGAAGCTGTGTTTATTTACTCCAGCACCATGAGTCATTTCTCACCAGGGGCTGCAAAGTTAGTGATAATTGGTTCCTAATTTCAGTACAAATTGTCAGGTTGGAACAGGTGGAACTAAGTGGACTAACGCTACTTTCTTTGCAGCTTTCCAAGACACGCAATACAGCCACCGTTCATGGCAAAATAAATGAAGACCTACTGTATCAAATTTAATACCTTTTAAAGATGTTTTTAAAGTATTAACTTTTTCCACCATAAAGACATTTGACCAGCCCTCCCGTATCCTTAATGACTAATTCTGACACCCCTCTTATATCACTAAAGATGTGATTTGATGACCATTAGAACAGGTTCTGTTTTTCAATGTAAGAGATGTTGGATAGGTTGAAGAGACCACAGCCCATATTGGACCAGCCATTAGGATGAAATAATACATTTTCTTTCTCTTATTTCTCTATTTTATTTCTCTTTTTCTTTTCTATATGTCTTACACATACACACACACACACACACACACACACACACACATATATATATATATATATATGTATATATGTATAAATATAAATTTCAATTGTTTTTAATAAATTATTTTTCTTAAAAAAAAATTATAATAATATATTTTCAGCCCTAGTAACATATATATGGGTTGTTCCTTGTATGCATCCAAGGGGGAAAGAGGTAAATGCAGATTTGTAAATTCAAGACTTTTAAGACTCTGTGGGTACTTTTCTATTACTAAAGAATGGAACTGTTGCACAGAATAGTGATGGATAGCAAAAATTTAAACTTGATCAAACTTAATCATGCTTTCTTCTTTTTTTTTGTTGTTTTTTTTTTAACATTCACTGACCTCCTTGCAGGGTGTACTCGGTGACAGGGCTGCTGTAGACACCGAGGCCGGCTCCAGTGTAGGCGGCCACCTGGATCTGGTACTGGGTCCAGATGATCAGATCCTTGAGCAGACAGTAGTTAGTCTCTGGACTGCTGATGTTCTTCTCTTGATATTCTCCTGGCAGCCCAGCCAGACGGTACCTTCACATACATGATTAGATAAGTGAGTCATGACATGTAAAAATAGTCCAACTTTAGATCTGCACTCATGCATAATGTGTTTTGCTCTACTGTATGTGTACAGTTTCAGAAACAATGTTCTTGTTCATTTTAATGCCTGGTACAACCAACAGAACATTTGTTTGAACAAATATAATAAAAACAACAAAACTAGCTCATAAGAGTTTCATTTCAGAGCTGATATCAATATATTTTCCATGGCTTTCTTGATAATAACTAAAATCACATAAGTTCTTACATCAATATCTATGACATTGTACTGAAAAAAACAGTGCTTTTAGACATTCAATGTGTTCTTTTCTGTCTGTTTTAGTCACATGATGCAAACAGGAGTTAGTACTTGATTGCATAACCATTGGTTTTGATGACTTTAGATGGTCTAATAATTGTTTCCGCAACTGTATATAGTGAATAATGTGTTTCCTCTGTTATGTTAATGCAGCTTGTTTTACAGTTATTCAGTACTGACTCATATCTGTTGCTGTTCAGGTTATGTCTAAAGCTGAGGTCATACTGTTAGAAATCTTTTTTTTTTTATTTCTGCATATAATAATGTCTTGTAAAGCATCTGTGCTATGTTTAACACAGCCAGATGGATGAGATGCTTTCACTTACAAACTATTATAAAGACTGTGTCATGTCCCTGAGTCAGAGCCATATGGAAGTATTTCTTTTGATATGTATCTACACCATGAACTCACTGTCAAATGCATAACTTTGCACCTGCTAAGATTCAAGTACTCTTCATCATTGCGCTGGGTGTCCTTGTTCCTCTGTCCTTTACTTTGATGTCTGAAGTACGACACACTATGTGTAATCAAACTGTCATCAGCTGCCTTATATACATTTGCATATAATTGCAGAAAGAGGTACCAGGTCTTCATCCTTGTTCGGCGTGTTATCTGTCTGCACTTCAGAAATCAGATCAAACCACAAACCTGCACTCATACATCTCTACAGTATCATTCAGTTTAATAGGACAGAGCTCCTTCCTCCCCCTCCTGCCCTCCCCTCTGGATACTCTTTTCTCCCTGTTGTATCAGCTGGCAGATCTTCTCGATCGTTTTTCCTATCTCATCCCACTTTTTCTCCCCTGACGCTCTTCCCTCCTTTTCCTCCGTAGTGTCAATGTCAAGTGGAGAAGGGGGGGGGGGTTATCTCCTGTCAGCCTCTGGCGCCCCTCGTGTCTTTTACGTGAATCCACATTGGTGACTGCGAGTGTTGCCCAGTGTGTTGTGTCTATATACAATAATCATGCGTGATAAGCCTGCGCTGACTCAGCTGGGAACCGTTGTAGTGAATAGGTGCCGTATTAAAACGCTGACATGTGGATTATTACTCCATTCAGCTCCATCAGATATGTACAATACCTAAATGGTATTACACCTCCCAGCCTGGTGAAGCCATATATCCCTTTAAGTGGACATTTATATCACATGTACTAAAATTAAAGCCGTGTAGGTGCGCTATTCGGCGATGTCTACCAGACACTGGAGGTTTTTATTCTCCGGGGATTGTGACACGGTTCAAGGCGCCGAACTCTGAAGGAGAATCTTTTAGGACTGTTTCAAAGTTTCAAAGAACTTCCACAGATGATAGTGCATGACTTGTGTTTTGTATGTGTGCCTTGTGTTTCCAGGTAGGGCTGGTGTTTCTAATAACAGTCATGACAGTGATGGCCGGTGCAGAGGTGCTGTTTTTAGGTTGTTCATCCATCCTGCTCTGTGTCGCAACAGCTTGATGGAATTTTTTTTTTTTTTTTACATTCGGCACAAAGATTTACTTGGACTTGAGAAGCACACTACCCTGTCTTTTTGTCCCTGTCTAGGAATCATCACTCTACCTGTTTTTCCAGACATTGCTTACGTATACCAAAGATAATCATATTCATTGTTTATCCAAATGTCCGTACATACAACACATCCTCTGTGTTTTATGTAAGGGTTCTTCCATGTTTTTTCCCTTCAAGCTGAGGGACAAAGACAGATGGTGTTGTCAGTCTGTTACAAACATCGTAAACCCGGTTGAGGTGCATCTCTGATTTGTGATACTGGGCTATATAAATGAAACTGGACTGATTTTAACTGCTTAGAATGTTCAGAGGTCGAGGCTGTTGTGACCTTACATCTGTCCATCCTCATGAACACAGTAACAAGTAACACCTTTTTGCAGCTGTTTATGGATGAACTGCTATTCTGAGGTTAATAAATCTTATGAACAGTTTACTGTGCTTTTTACAGCTACTTGGTCTAAATGGCCTAAAGCCGAGGTGTCAAACATACGGCCTGTGGGTCAAAACCGGCCTGCCAAAGGGTCAAATCCAGCCTGTGGGATGAATTTGTGAAAAGCAAAAATTACACAGAAGATATTAACAATCAAAGAGGTCAACATACAGAACAAGTGGTTCAAACCAGTAAAATACTGTCATAATAAGCTATTGATAATGACAACTCCAATTGTTTTTCTTAGTTTTATTGTTAGAAAGTAAAACTGTGTGTGAAAATGTTTACATTTACAAACTATTCTTTTATAAAACAAAATACAAATAACCTGAACAAATATGAACAACCTGAAATGACTTAAGACAAGTAAGACAAATTTTAACAAAGGTTTTGTGCCTTTGTAGACCATCAACAGTCATCAAAACCAATGGTTATGCAATCAGTTACTAACTCTTGTGTGTATCATGTGACTAAAACAGACAGACAAGAAAACATGGAATGTCTGAAAGCACTGTTTTTGGCAGTAAAATGCTATAGCTATTGATTTAAAAACATGTGATTTTAGTTATTATCAAACAAGCTATGGGAAATGGACGTATATCAGCTCTTAAATTAAACTCTTATGAGTTATTTTTGTGGTTATAATTATATTGGTCCAAACAAATGTATCTTTAGTTGTATTAAGCATTAAAACTAACAAAAAATTGAAGAAAACATTGGGTGGTCTAATATTTTTTTTCTGCAACTGTAATATATGTGTGTTTATTTACTGTTCAGTACAAATTGCTGTTCTAATTGCGTCTTGATTAAAGTGTTTTGATATGTATATTTAGTATATGCACACACACACAAACACACACCATATATAAATATATATCCTTTTTGTTGTATTGATAATGTGTTTCCTGCTCCCACTTGTGCAGATTGACCTTCAGTCTCTGCACAGCTGTCATGATGTATATTAAATGGACGTACATTATTGAGTGCATGTGTACCTGAGCACGTATCCTCGCAGGACTCCATTGAGCTGAGGTTCTGGTGGAGGCTGCCACTGGACCATGATGGACTGGTTTGTCCGCCCACTGGCCACAATGTTCTTTGGAGGAGCGCTGGGTGCCTCCTCCCTCAGCATCAACCTGACACATTAGAAAAGGAAACAAGAGTTGAATTTTGTGCTGTATTCCTCACGCCTACATCATCCATATAGACCGCTCTAACAGAAACATATCTCTTCTCCTTCTCTTGCTCCTCCTTCTTCCTGTTTTGGGGATCGGGGTGTCGACAAACAAATTATCATGTTTGTCACCTCAGACGCTTGGGACAAAGCTACAGCTTGTTTATGGAGAATCATGTCACATCTTAAGCAGCATTGATGCATTCTCATTGAATTCTGTGCTCATCTCCCTCATTCCTTGTTCTTTTTGGCATAATTTCATCTCATACATTTGTGTTTCACCTTGTAGTATTTTGTTCATTTATTTAACAAACTGCCGCTGATGTTGATGGGAACATTTAACGCATCACTTCCAGTACAACAGAAGATTTCTCCTGGGAACAATCAAGATGACACCGAGTGTTTAAAACAATGAATATAAAAGTAGTCATGAACTCTGCATAAGTTTAATCACTGTTTGGTTTCATTCACCGGGAGCAGAGAACAAGTGGGGTTTTTTTTGGTTTATTTTGTTTTTTGTTGCCTCTATGTTATGTATTAGTGTTTATACGGTACTTTAAAAAAATAATAATAATAATTTCTTTTTATTTAAATTTCACATGTGTAGTCATACAGTGCATCACAACAAACTGTCATACAATAGAAAAAAAAATGATATAACAACATATGTATCATTCTTAGTGGGGTTGTTTCAAGTCCTAGCCCACAGGGACCAAAATATTCAAGAAAGATCAACTTCAGCGATTAACTCTTTCCTCCTCTACTATGTACAACCCATATATATGTTACTAGGGCTGCCCATGGAACATTTTGTTTTTCCGGTGTGTTCTTTCTGTTTCTGGTGGCTACAATCATCACTACAACAAACTTTGGGAAAAAACAGTGAAAATTTACTAATCTCAATTGTCCTTGGGTCTGAATGTGAGAGTGGTTGTTTGTCTCTATAT
>JAPTGZ010000001.1:30494350-30504366 GCA_029814645.1 Fowleria isostigma | reverse complement strand
AATAAATGTAGGATTATTACTTTGGTGTGAGTCACAATATGGGGGGGACTATCATGCTTGGCGGAGGTCTGCGCTCTTCGAGTGCTTTTCTAGTTATGACTTAAAGTGGAGTTAGCTGTGCATAAACAGGTGAGAGCATTTCCCAGCCTGTACTTTCAGTTTTAGTTGAGTAAGGAAGTTGAATCAGGACATTTACTTTTCCTAATCTGTTTTTTACGTAAGCATTTGTACCTGTAAGTCCGTCTGCCACTTCCTCTAAAAGCAGACTAATGTGAGGTGTGTGTAAGAATGTGTAATGGCAACGTTCACAGCTGGTGTTGTTGCTGAGTCCATTTGGCAGATCTACAACTGGCATTAGCTTCTGGTCAGTCTCCTCAGCCAAACAAAACCACGTCTGAGTGTGTGTGTGTGTGTGTGTGTGTGTTTAGAACACATGGCCACATCTGTTGCATTGTGTTCAGTGTGAGCGTGTGTGTTAAAAGGGCCACCTCCTCCAACCCTTGTTCAGCCTTAGCACTTCCATCAGGGCTAAGGCTAAATAATTACCCCCATGCACATTTTCTCCACGGCAAACACACAAATAAAACATACGCACACCCATCCATTTGCTTTTCAAACTGAATAATTCGGCTTCGTAGAGACCCGTAAACAGACGTGCAGAACAGTTAATTTCATTTTTGCTGCTTGGTTCACCATGTGCAGTGGAAGCACCCTGGCAGGGACACACATCCACAGACTAGAGACATCCACCGCATGGAATGAAATGAAAATAAATTGCTCATTCTGCAGGAAATGGGCTCTAAACAAAAATGGCCGCTCCCTTCATCCTTCCCTTGTTAGAATCATCCCCTGTTTCATCCTCACTGGCAATCCCAGGTTCATATCTGCGCTCTAGGCAACATGTACACCCACAGTTAGCTACAAATTAGAGTGTGTGGGTGCATACCCTATGCTTTTTGACTGCAGAAAGGTTCCAGTTTATTTAGACGCACTTTTTGTTAAGGTAGGGTGACCAAGTCTATTACACAGGGATGAAACGGGGGAGGGGTAAAAAAAAAAAAAAAAAAAACTCTATTTCACAGAAATCACAGCATGTTCTACATTAAAAATTGGTTTCATGCTTTTTGGAAAACATCTGTGAAATAGTCATATGGGTTCACAAGAAGTATTGTGAAGTGCATGTTTAATAAAGCTGGTAACGGGACCGTGTAGTGAAGGCACGGGGTGGAAAATATGAAGGCGTGGGGAGGTGGGGGGGTTGGGGAGGTGAGACCCAACCATCCAAGGAAAAACAGAACACTGTCCCACTCACTGTATCATTAAAAAAAGAACTCAGTCAGTTTAAATAAGAGAATAACATGCATGTGAAGCAGTTGTTCTAATTATAAAGGGGTTTTGCTAGGTTTTGGGTGCCTTAGGTTGAGGTTTCTGGAGGGGTTTGATGTTATTCAACTAAAACCTGTTCATTCCGCATGATTAAATAAAACACACCCAGGTCGTGGATTTCATTTCACTCAGACATCAGCAGGAAAAAGTGAAACAAATAAGCTCATTGATGTGGGAAGTGCAACATCTTGAAGTGATGTTTTTACATTTTGGTGTGTAATAAACAACAGCAAGGACAAAATAAGATGAGGGCGAGGAATAATCTGTGGGTCTGAACTGTGATTGAACATGACTATAAAAAAGAGCAAATGTGATGAGACGACATTTAATGCAGTTTTCCCTTTTGTGGTGTGTATACTGGGGCGAAAAACGCTTGTGTGCTGCAGTCAGGAGCAGAAAACCTTTGTCTAGACACGCAGCCATTTGGTTTTAAGTAGTGAATGTGGTATATCGGTCAGATAGGACATTAGTTTACATACATAAAATGATGAAGAAAACGAGGATGCCTTTTCTTCACAATTCAACTTGGTAGTCTGGTGTTGGATAGTAATAATAATTCTGTACAGAGTTTGTACAAATAGAGGAGGATAGTGTTTTACAATTGAATAAAACATCACACCTCCATCTCGTGTGTCATATCTGTTGACTTATATATCAACATACCTACGGCTGAGTTTTTTCCTCTCTCAAATACCATATATATCATCCACAATTGAAATCACCGCATCTTGCTGACTTTTTTTTGGCTAATTTTTACAGTTTGATTGTTTTAAACTGTGGTGCTTTGATATTTTACCTAACAACTCATATATATCTGGAATGTGAGACAAAAGCACACTTCTTTAAACACATGGTTGGAAAACACATGTTCAGTATTTACGAATGCGTTGAACTTACACTACTGAAATTACATCAAAGAGTAAGAGTACTATACAGTCTACTAGTGCTTACAACTGTATCTGAGATAGAGATTAAATAAAAATGTGGCTTTTCAAACACAAATATTCTTTATTTCTTTACTAATGGTCCTAACATTATAATATTTAATATTAATTTGGCCCATACAGTCAAGTTATTTGCTAACCAATTATTGTTTGTTAGCCTTTGTATCAATATTATCACTACCAGATATGGATAGATCAAAGGTTACATGGGAGAAGGATCTAGGAATTACTATTGAGGAGCAGTTATGGATGAATTTGTGCAGAGATAGGGTCACCTCTATTTTAAATGATAAGAAAAGTCTGATACAATTCAACTCCCTGCGTCAACTGTATGTTACTTCATTCTACCTGGTGGAGTTCTAAACTGCAGGGGTTTGGCAGAGGGTATGTGAAACTCTAACATCCACGAGGTTATATTTCCACTGGACCCTGAAATTTGTTTATCAGGGAATTTTACTAATTCCGATCTTGAGACAAATTATGCTAAGAAACTTTCAGAAATCCTTTTGATAATTGGTAAAAAATGTATCATAATAAAGCAGAAATCAGATGCCCCCCCAATTAAAATGTGGCTTTGTGAAATCAATAGCTGTGTGCCCCTAGAGGTAATTATAGAAACTTGTTGGATGTAAAAAAAAAAAAAAAAGAAGTAAGATACATTTACAAAATATGGCAACCATTTTTAAATTACATAGAAAATCTACCAGTAAAGCAGGTTTTCCTAAATTTGAGCTTGGCATGACCTATGAGTAGTGCTAGTACCCTTTGTCTGTCTCTGTATCTTCAAATGTTGCATATTGCATTTTATTTATTGTTTATCACTATTATTTTTATTTTAGTTATTTATTGTTTATTTTTTAATTGTTCCACTTTATTTTGTCGTCATTGTGAGTTGTGGATACTGAGTTTTTCCTTGATTTGATTTTGTCTTGTCAGTTTGTAAATGTAACTTTGTTCTTATAAAAATCCAAAATAACATATTCCAAAACATTAAAAAAAAAGAATACTGTTATTTGCTAAAATTGTACTTCTTTTGTACAAAAGGATACTTTCTTTTTGGTTTTCTGTTAATAATTTCTTGTGGACATTTACTTTGCTAGTGTTTTGTGCTTTTCCATGTCTGAAATAAACACTGATTCCTTCATTCATTCACCTCATGTATATAATAGTAAAAGGCATTTTCTCTCATTTGGCGGCACTTTCACAAACATCTCTTGATCATTTATTGAATATATTTAGTATCTATTGTCTCCCCAGCAGATGAATGAATCATTTGCTCCTGAGTCAGCATGTCTGATATGTGAATAAATGCACGTGCTTTTACTTGTCCGTCTTACCTCTGTGTCTCAGCGCTGTACTGACCCCTGCCCACTTGATTGACAGCGCAGAGTCTGAACTGATAGGTCCTGGCAGGTGTGAGCCCGCCCACCGACACCTTGGTCACTGTTGGATCAACCTCCGACAGGTAGACCTTCCAGGGAGAGTCTAGACAGAAGACACAAAGATTAGAAGGCGATGGTATCTGGATGAGGCAGGACAAACCCAGACACAGGGACACTCAGGGCTCGTAAATCACAAAGAGAGAGGGGGGGTAGATAAAAGAGGGAAGGGGAAGAGTAGACGGGAACGAGGGCAGAAAGCGTCAAAGAAGTATTGTCAAGTGATGAAGTTACAAAGGACGGAAAAGGAAAGAAAGTTTGGGAAAAAGAGGGAAGTGAATAAAGAAGTGCATATGCTGCGGTGGACGGTTGCCAGCTTGTTTCCGGCTTATCTTTGAGTCTTTCTCCTGAAGGTTCCACAGACAGATGCAGCATCATCTAAACAGATACGTGCAACTGTGTTTAAATTAGCAGCATAATATGAGTGCCATAATAAACGGGCAAACTGCCAGTTTAACTGCTGAGCACCAGTGTACTTGTCACATGCAGTGTTGCTTGTTATACACGATGATGACATGTGTCAGACTTTCAAAACAAAACTCTGACATGTTGTTGGATGCAGGAGTTTAACACACGTGGAAAGAAAGATGCTCGTGAGCTGCATTACAGAAACGAGGCGTACGCTGTCAGGGGGGAGGACAGCAAGGGTATATCCCTGAAATCCCCCCAATCCTCTGTTCCCCCAACCATTTGGAAAAAACATACCACATGGTGTCAAAATATGACACCATCTAAACTCAGTGTAGTGGCATAAAGACAGAGAACTGTTAGATAATTGTTATGAAGTCAGTTTGAGCTACATGGACCTGATGGAAATGGTCTGTACTTATATAGTTCTTTTCTACACATTAATGGTACTCAAAACACTTTACCAGCTTCACATTCACCCACTCATACACCAGTGGGCTGCCACCATGCCAGGCACTACCAAGCCTCACTGGGAGCAATTTAGGGTTCAGTGTATTGCCCAAGGACACTTTGACACACAGACAGTTGGAGTGGGATTCAAACCACTGACCCTTCGATCATTGGACGACCTGCTCTACCACCTGTGCCGCAGCAACCCATGTACTTATGTAGGCTTCAAATTGTCCAGAATAAGGTGAGTCGCCTTGTTCTGAGATGTCCCCATAGTACTAGTGCCACTGAGGTGCACTACATTTTATTATGGCCTTTAATTGATGTTAAAATGCAGTATAACTTATTAGTATTTGTAAAGAAAATTATTTTAACCGGTCAACCAAACTCATTTTACAAAATGTTTAAGTACTCTCATCAAATTCATTCATTCAGTATTCTACTTTCCCATAACTCCAGTTTAGTTATTAATTATTCATTCCAATACATTTTTTTTTGTTTTTTAACAAATATCTGTGTTTTTTTAGATCCATTTGACTTTGGAGTGAATTTCCAAAAAAGCTGAAGGACTTATCAAATTCAGGTACTTTTAAAAAAGCTATGAAATCCCATTTTAACTTAATGTAATGTGTTGCAGATGTACAGTCACATGAATTGAATGACATTTTTTATATTTTTATGTAAAGTTTCTTTATGAAATTCAATGTGTAATTGCATTTTTTTTTACACTGTATATGCTGTGTATTTGACTTGTAGTCTTTTTATTTTGGACCCCAGGAAGACTATCAACCACCATGGTGGGAGCTAATGGGGATCCTATTAAACAAATAAACAAAATAAACAATGGCAGAATAATGTCAGAGAACCAATTTTTTCTCATAAAACTCCACCTAGTGAAGGAAAAATGACATCATTTGAACTCTGGGTGGTAGACAGAAAATGGACAACTGTAAGATGATCAATATAAACCAAATTTTACCTCAATCGATCTATTATTGTTTGATTTATTGTCCAAAAAACCCAGATTTTCAACTACAGCGCCCCATTTGGATGACTTATAATACTCATAGAGAAGCTGAAGTCAGTAGGGTTCTTCCACTAGGGGGTTGTCTATGTTGGTTATCAAGGGATGAAAATCTCCAACTAAATATGTTGTAGTTACCACATTCGCATTAACGATATCCAGCGGTGGCAGTCAGGGTAAAACCATTATGTCCCTGAAACTCGATTTTGGGGCTATAAATATATTGAGACTCATTTCGGTTCAGGGACCACATACAGCCCACTGTGACCTCAACTGAATCCAACCAGTAAAATAATAACAAAATAACCCAAATGACAACTAACAATACCTTGCCTCAACTTCTCATTTACACATGTGCATTATAACTCTCAAATCACAGTGGATCCACAAATACACAAACATTTAGTAACAGTGTCAAGCAGAATATTATTAAAATTCCACTTATTTATCTTGAGCAATTTCAGGTTTTTCATAATTGCTTAGGTTATTCAAATTGCTGTGAAAGAATGGTTTTTAAGTGTAAGCATTTCCTATAATTTTCCTTTTTCCACACAAAAACAAAGAGGAAAAGTTTGGAGTTAACATCATTTATAAGTTATTAGGCTAATTTACTGGTCTGATCCACTTGAGTTCACACTGGTCTGTATGTGGAAGCTGAACTAAAATGAGTTTAATACCCAATTTTCCTTTAAAAGCAGAGCATTCCTGGATTCAGATACTTATATGTACTAATATTAAATGTTCTAATCCATTATTTATTCACTGTATCAACCTTTGTGTGGTTTCCTGTCGGTGGTGTCATTTTTACTACATTAACATTACCATAATATCATAACCTTTTTCAGGTAATGACCTTAAATATTTAGGCTTTAATTGTGAAAGGTTATAACAGAGGTAGGTAGGTAGGTCTGTGATACATTTGTTGATGACATCTCTTATTGTTTGGAGTGAAAAATGTCTTATTGCAACAAGTACTTTCTGTTACTGCATTAAACCAAATGCTAATGCTCTGGGATTATTATAATTAAAGCACGGCAAAACTGAAAAAATAATTTAGTTACCTAAAATAAATAAAAACAGCTGTAGAAAATATGAAAACATGAATAAGAATGCAAACTACAACATGCAGTGCAACACTTAATAAATTGCTACATAATTTCAAGTAAATTCAGCTTTGGTTTCACCAAATGTTAATGTTGCAATAAACAGAATAAAACCCATTAGCACAATATGGGACATTTAAAGGTTCACTGTGTGATATTTGGTGACATTTAGACCCACTCACACACTCCTTGTGGCCAACAATAATACAAAAAGACCTTGTTAGAGCTAGTATTGTTTTTGCATAGGCTAATGAAAACATAATTATGAAATTATCTCATAAAGACCCAGTGTGACATTTGTGTCAGTTCCCAAATACATTTTTCTCTACATTTAGCCATTCTTAAGTCATTTATCACCATTTTTTGTAATATTATCTTCTGTATTGTGTTTTTTTTCGGTATAAATCATGTGTTTTCCTATATTTAATTTACTAATCATGTACATGTTCATAAAAGTTCATAGTTAAATTGTGGATTATTATATCAGAAACAGAGAAAACTCAAGGAAAAATGTACTTTTTCAAGAAAGTCTTTCATTAACTGAACACAAACAGTAAGTTCATCCACTGCCATTTATCAAACTCCATGTGTTTTACTGGTGAATGAATGTTGTGGAAGATGACGGTGTTTCCACGGTAATTAGGGGGCCTATGAATGTCCAAATGGGTCATATGTGATGACCATGAACAGATGATAAACTGTATTATTATTTGCATGTATTGACAGGTTTAGTGGATCAATAGATATTAAACAGTTTAGATCAGTCTTTATGGGTTATGTAATATTTCTACAGTTCCAACATGTTTGTACAAGTAAAATTTGAGACTTTTTAAGACCCTACAATGACCCTGGTTACATTCATCTGCACCAAAACCATACACTCCAAACCTTTACAACAAACAATGATCTTGTTTACCTTCATTCAATTTTTTCTAAAATTTAAAATAAATCTGTATAAGAACTCAATAGACATTTTCTAAAAATAAAAACAAAACCTGAATTGAAAGCATTTATAATGTGATCAAAGCAGGTCAGCATATCCTGGACCAAAGGCCATGTTGACCTGAGTGAATCAGTCTTTTGAAACAGTCATTTATTTTCTACAACCAAAGCCCCTTCTTAACTATTATCTCTTTTCTGCTCTCATTCAGCAGGAATATTTTTTGGAATCATAATAGCTTGAGCATGTGGTCCATTTGTTGAGAAATATGTTTTTAAATAGACTTTCTGGGCATTTTGAGCCCAGATAAATCTGTTTTTACAGATACAGTTGGGATGATACAGAAAAGACAGAGGATGGAGAGAGAGGATGACAAGCAGCATCTGTTGGAACTGTTGAGAATTAATTGGGTTTCTTATTATTTTTCTTACTATATATATGTGTGTGTATATATACACCCATTTTAATTTGAAATTAAATAATATAAACTCAAACTGATAGGAACTGATATAAATTATTATAAATATTTAATTATTTAACCCATTTTTGCTGTTCTTGTGGCTGCGTCTGCTGTTACTAACGCCACAGTAATACTAACAAACTAGATTATTACCGTATTTTTCGGACTGTAAGTCGCACTTTTTTTTCATAGTTTGGCTGGTCCTGCGACTTATATTCCGATGTGACTTATATATGTTAAAACATATAATTTCATAAAGGCTCTGTTAGGACAATTGGGGGTTGGTGTTTTTCTGGGACAATGACTACACTTCCCATAAGCACTAGTGACAACTGTTGTAAGGACAGGACGTGCGCGTGCATTAGTATTGGAGCTAATGAATCAACAACGGATCTGTTGCTGGGGTGACTGTGGCGCAGGTGGTAGCGCGGGTTGTCCAGTGATTGAAGGGTTGGCGGTTCGAATCCCACCTCCAACTGTCTGCATGTCAAAGTGTCCTTGGGTAAGACACTGAACCCTTATGTAATTGCCCTCAATGAGTAGTGAGGTAGTGCCTTGCATAGTGGCAGACCCCCCACTGGTGAATGGGTGAATGGGAAGCTTGTATTGTAAAGCGCTTTGATATCATTAATGTGTAGAAAAGCACTATATAAGTCCAGACCATTTATCCTTACAACTCTGCGTTTCTTTTTCAAGACAATAACTTGCAGGATGCAAAGCGATGAAGTCATGTATGTGAGTGAGTGAATGTTGAGGACACCAAGTACACAGCGATGTTGTAGAAGTACACAGCAGTGTTGTCAAGCTTATTACAAGTGTTAGCCGACGAAGCTAGGAGAGAGACGACGGAGCTAGGGGAACTCAGCGGCTCTGTATCGAAGAACCGACTAGGACATGCCAGCATGGACAGACAGACGACTACCGACCAGATTATGGAACTTACAGACCTGCATAGGAGCAACGACAGTGGACGAAGTGGTCGCGAATGCTAGCTCCCTTCAGACAAAGTGCAGGAAAAGCAACTGTCATGCTAGTAAGAGGAAATAAGGTAGCCTGGCTCCCACATACCCCGTACACCACAGGCAGAAAAACCAGTAAAACACTATAAAATTGTTATACAATTTGCCGGTGAGCAGCGGTAGAAAGTCAGACCTGAAACGATACTAAATATAAAATCGATTACCGACATCAAAGAGCTAGTGTAAAAGCGTTAACTAAATGTTTGAGTGATACCAACAGAGACTCTAGTCAAATCCACTGTTCCAGTTCATAGGAATAAAGAACAGAATCATTCTGTACCTGTAGATGAAGAGGGACAACTCCACATCTGTTTTCATTTCATTAACTCCTTCATTCTCTCCACTGGTTAAATCAATGCCGACGTTTATCAGTGTTTTAGTCCATGCACTGTCACTCTCCTGTTTATGTTTCTTCTGTCCTTTTGTTCACCCCCCCAAAAAATGCGACTTATACTCCGGTGCAACTTACATGTGGTTTTTTTTTCTTCATGATCCATCTTTTGGCTGGTGAGACTTATACTCCGGAGCGACTTATAGTCGGAAAAATATGGTAATATTATTAATATTTCTTGTTGTATTATTGTTATTATCATTATCCCCATTATAATCACTAATAAAATAATTATTTTTTTCCCTCCTGTTCCCCCACTTTCATTCACTCTCACCCTCCCCTTTTTGCTATCATCCCTATTCAATCTATATTATTTAGTTACTCTTTATGTTTAGTATTTTTTTTATTTTAATATGATGCTGCTATTGTTGTCGCTTGTCATTATTATTATTTATTTATTTTGTGTTTGTTTACTATTGCTTATTATTTGTTGCTGTTGTTTTTTTTTTTTT
>JAPTGZ010000001.1:30481685-30492691 GCA_029814645.1 Fowleria isostigma | reverse complement strand
CACACACACACACACACACACACACACACACACACACACACACACACACACACACACACACACACACACACAAACAGGAATACGTACTGTTCTCAGAAAGCTCCAGCAGGTAGTACAGAAGAGGGGAGTTCCCATCGAAGGGCCGCAGCCACGACAGCAGCACCGAGCGGGAGTCCGAGTCATTGAGGCGAGCCGTCAGGGAGCGAGGGGAATGAGGCAGCTCACTGGAGACAAGAACAAACACACAACTTAACCCTTTATCAGCAAAGTGACTTTTTTTGGTCATTTAGACATACATTACAAGACAGTAACAGCAATAGTTCCAGTGAGGACAGGGAGTCAACAGTCTCAGGTTCAATATGGTCTACAGGGTCAGTAAGGTCCATCAATGCACTAACAGTGAGTGTACCTGCTCTGTTAAGTACTAATGTAAGGAATGATGTTCAAAGGGATAATGTGTATTAGGGCTGCATAATTTTGGAAAACAATGACGTTGCGTATTTTTTTTAACCGTGGGATATATATTGAGATATGAGAAAATACTCAGGAGGATACAATAGCTGTAGTGCAGATGTAAATGGTCAAAGTAATCTTTGTTTTTGGTGATTTTCTCTTGTTTGTTGCTCATTTTTCAATGTTTTTACAGGTGACTCACTCCAAACTGATTAAGAACAATTGTGATGATTGGATCGCTATGCACAGTGTGTGTCAGGTACCCTTAAAAATAGATAAGAACACATTGAGTTAATTTGCCTCCTACATTGCAGGACCTGTGATGGGACTACTGTGCACAGGCACATTGTGATGACAATGCTCAAATGATATATTGTGCAGCTCAAATGTATATGTTGAAAGGTGTCTGGATCAGCACTTACAGTCCTGGAAAAAATTATTAGACCATCAAAAGTCATTAAAAACAATGGTTATGCAATCAACTACCAACTCCTGTGTGTATCATGTGACTAAAACAGACAGAAAAAAAAATGGAATGTCTAAAAGCAGTTTTTGTCAGTACAATACCATAGATATTTAGTTTAGCTTAGTTTATTTCGAGCTTATGCACTCCATGTACACTGGCAATTACACATACATGTACAATAATCAATACTGTTCAAACACATTTCATAGCTGTGTACACAGACATACATGAAAGGATTGGCAAAAAAAGGAAAAGGAAAAAAAAAGAGATGAGCATGGTATATACACAAGTATACATAAGACCTGTACACGAAAAATCTACATATCGAATTATACATCCAGAACGTTACATGAAGAATGTGTATATGAAAGCACACATACAAAAAACAAGTACACTAGTAGATCATGCATATAAAACTAAACATAGTGAATTATACAAGAAGATTATTCATATACAAATACATAGAAACTAGACATGTAGAATATACACAAGGAACATACACAGAGAAGTCCATTGCAAGTGCACATAGACACAGCAATTGTATCACATCAGTCTACAACACAAATCCCTACTAGTATACCACCCCTGAAGCCCAGAAGCCTGAAAGGGAGTGAGAAGAAGCAGAGCTTATTATATTGATGTAAGAATTTATGTGATTTTGGTTACTACCTATAGAACCATGGAAAATTGATAGATATCAGCTCTTAAATTGAACTCTTATGAGCTACTATTGTTATTATCATTATATTTGTTCAAACAAATGTATTTTTATTTATACCAGGAATTAAAAAAGAACAAGAAATTGAAGAAAAACACAGGGTGGTCTGATAATTTTTTCCACGACTATATGCTGTTGGAATATTCTAAAATTGATTTTCTAATCTTCTAAAATATATGTTCCTTTCACACTATATGTGTTGTTCTTGTATTTTTTTATATTTACTTTTTTTGCCACTTATAGACAAGGAATCAAGAATGGTAACATGATTAACCTTGATTTTCTACATGACCATAAAACATTTTGAAAAACATCACAAAAGTAAATAAGTCTTGTTATGTCCTACAATAACACACTAACATTGACATGTTGAATATCAGAGTATTTCAATGAGTGCCTATGAAGGGTTAAACAAGACAGAACTCATAACAAAAGAACAGTCTCCAAACCAGGGGTGGGTGGGTGGAGGGTCAAACATATGGCCCGCAGGCCAAAACCAGCCCACCAAGGGGTCCCATATTTATTTATCCAATTTATCCCATTGGATACATCTGTGATATGCGAGCATTACTGAATATATTAACAAATCTGACTGTAAAAGTAATTTTAATTCAGGGGCTACTTATAGACCAATGTGATTTTAAGCGGGTCGGACTGTAAAATACTACCATAATAACCTATAAATGACAACTCTGTTTTGTTCTCTGTGTTTTAGAGTAAAAAAATAGCATTACATTAAATTATTTACATATACAAACTATCCTTTCATAAAATATTAAATTGCCTGAATAATTATGAACATCATGAAATGTCTCAAGAAAAATAATAGTTTAAACAATTTAATGCCTGCTACTAAATGTTTTGTGTACTTGTAGATCCACTGTAATCTGTAAATTGAAAAGCACACAGAGGAATAATATTACTAAAATTTACTTATTTTTCTTAAGACACCTCCAGATGTTTCATATTTGTTCAGGTTAATCACATTTTTTAAGAGATATTTCGTAGATGTAAACATTTTCAAAAAGAAATTTGACTTTTTTCACTCTAAAACCTAGAGAAAAGTTTGGAGTTGACATTACTTATAGGTTATTATGTTATTATTCTGGTCTAACCTACTTGAAATCAAACTGAATGTGGCCCCTGAACTAGAATGAGTTTGTTCTAAACAGTAACTGATGACATTTCACTGCTGCAGCCTCATCTCGGTCTGTTTCATGACTAACTTTTGTCTGTGCTTATGCTTCTGACGGGTTGGTGTCAGACTGGACAGATCACAGCGATGCTCAACTCTGTTGTAATTAATTGTTTCATTACAAGGCTTTGATTGGTTCATTAGCTGCTTCTTCTGTGGGTGAACATTTGCATATGGACAGAAGGGACATGTCACTGATGTGCATCTAAACTAGTTCATATCATATTTTCAGAGAGTGAAGCCTGGTATAACACCTAAACATCAAAACTCATTGACCTTGTGGAGTTCAAAACTGTTCAAATGACATATGTAGCAAAGTATAACTTATTGCCGGTGTAATATTCAAGAAATGTTTTGTGAAAGAGAGGGAGGTTATGATTTAAGGGGAAGGTTCAATTTAAAGATTAATAAGTTGCGCACTATGTTCAAAAGTTTCTGTGGAGTAAAACTGTAGAGTAAATTGAGTGTTGAGATAAAACAAATATCAGACATAATTCAGTTTAACCCATAAAGACGCAGCGCTACTTTTGTGTCAGTTTCCAAATTAAATTCTCTCTATATTTAACCTTTTTTTAACCCATAAAGACCCAAACATCCACCATCTACATAAACCATCTACTAAAATAAACTGTTTTATAAAGATCTGCTAATACAGTACATGTACATAAGTGGTGCGAAGTGCAGTTTGTTGTCTTTACATGGTCATCAAATATGACCCATTTAGACATTCAGAGGCACCGTAGTTACCATGGAAACACCGTCATCTTCTACAACTCTGATTTATCAGTAAAACACATGGAGTTGGATCAATGACAGTGAATGGGGACACTTATTTCATGTTCAGTTAATGATATATTTTATTGAAAAAGTCACTTTTTTTTTAGTTTTCTGTTTTTTAAATAATAACCCTCAACTTTAATCTGAGCTCTTATGAACATCTACATGATCAGAAAATTAAACATATGAAAATACATGATTTACACTAAAAAAACACAAAATACTGAGGATAATATGATAATAAATGGTGATGAATCACTTACGAAAAGTCAAATGTAGAGAAAAAAAATGTTTTAGAAGTGCTACCAAAGTTGTGCTGGGGCTTTATGGGTTAACTCCCCCATAAAGATGACTTTTGATGACCCCCTTGCATCCTTAATGACAGGTTTTGACACTTCTGTTACATCACCAAAGATATGATTTGATGACCATTAGAACAGGTTCTGTTTTTTAAATGTAACAGATGCTGTGATAGGTGGAGGTGACCACGACCCATACTCGGCCAACCAATAGGATTAAATGACACATTTTTATTGTTTTTTTTTTCCTCAAAATTTGCCAAAGTAGTGACAATTGTAGCCACTGGTAAAAAACACAATACATCAGAAAAATAATATGTTCCATGGGTAGAACTAGTAACATATGCATGGGTTGTTCCTGGTAGGTGTCCAAAAGGAAAAGACTTAAACAACAGCAACACATTTTACCTGTTAAATGTTAACAGAGCTATGTTACTATTTCTTTGTAATGCAAAACATCTCAGTGAAAACAGACACAGAAGCATTAACCTTTTTTCAGTTTATAATTCGCCCATTAACAAGAGGAAAAACTCTTGGGCACAATTATTTGCTAAAAGTCTGTGCAACATAATTAAACAAGTCACTTGTGGTCTTGTATAATTGTAGTTTTTGTCATCTTGGTTTGCAAATGATGGGTAGCTTAATTTTTTTTTTTTTTACCCACCTCTAGATTGTGACTTTACAGCACTGAGTGAAAGCAGCCAATGGCTTAAGCAGCTCTCTGTATCCACATAAAAGAAACAATTAGTAAAAATTCAGACAATGGTGTCTGAGCTCAGAGTGACACCTGCACAATGCTGCTTTAGTCCAACCAGGCACCAAACACCTACTCTATTATGAAAGTGACTGAGAGGAAATGCAGGGAAATCACACATTTAAAAAGCTGGAAACATTAGGTTTTTTGTCATTTTACACGATTAGTGATTTAAACAATTATGGCTTGAATCAAAATAATTACCCCGCCCCTCGAAGGGGAGACGAGGAGTATTGTTTTTGATTCAATTTGTTTGTTTGTTAACACTCTAGCAGCAAAACTACTGGTTGAATTCATACCAAATTAGATTTATACACTACCAGTGACCCAGAATAAATCTGATTACATTTTGGAAAAAGTAGGTCAAATCTAAAAAAAAAATTATGAAACCCCCCCATTTACTTAAAATGGGTGGAATTTTAAATATCTGTAGCAGCAAAACTATTGGTTGAATTACTACCAAATTAGCTTTACAGACTGCCAGTGACTCAGAATAGATATGGTAAAATTTTTGGAAAAGTTGGTCAAAGTTGCATTTTTTATGAGTTAAGAAAAAACAAAAAACTCTCCCATTTACTTATAATGGACAAAAATTTTAAATGTCTATAAAAACGTCAATTTTGTTTCAATTTACTTCAAACTTGGCATATATATAAAATCAATTAATATGCTGACATCACCACACACATATACATGATAACATCAGCTGATCAGTGTCAAAATAAGCTACAATACATGCGAGGGGTGGGGTTTGTTGTACCTGGCGCCACTTGTTTCTAATTGATTTTCAGTTAATTAAGCATTTGAGCTCCACAAAACAGCTTGTATTTGACAAAGCCGGATCATGAGTATGGTGGTTATGTAACCTCTTTAGATACAGATAGGACCATGGACCAATCACAGCCAGCGTAATAACTTCAGCTCTGACATCACAACACCGGTTAGATGGCTTTGAGTCTGAGCACAGGTAAACACAAAAGGGTTAAGCTCAATTTGGAATTTGCAGTGGGATGTTCCTGGTGCTTTTGCTCCATCTTTTTTGACCCATAGGATTGGGAGTAAAGCTGTCAAGAATCCCATTGAAAGTCTAGATGGTTTAAAACACAGCAGCACATCAGAAATGCACTTTGGCCATAAACCATTTATAAACCTATAGCAGTATTTTAAAATGTCTTTTTTTTAACATGCAAAAAGCCAGTACTAAGATCTGGGAAATGGAGTGAAGTATTACACTTTTTGGTCCAAGTGACTGAATTTTGAATAATCTGTCTAATGAACTGCTGGAGCTGTGAAGGCACCGTTACCGTCATACAGCCGACTGTTTCTGAAAGTACACACACGTTTTTCTAAGATGTTCAGGCATACAGTCTGAGCTAAAAAAGTAATCAACTAGGCCAGGGGTGTCACACTCATTTTACTTCAGGGGGTCACATACAGACCAATATGATCTCTAGGGGATCTGACTAGTAACATAATAACAAACTCGTAAATAATGACAACACTGATTTTTTTTTTTTCTGTTTGTTTTAGTGCAAAAGAGGTATAATTTAATAATGAAAATATTTACATTCACAACCTATCATTTTATAAAAAATGTGAATAACCTGAAAAAACCCCAAACATTTTTGGTGCAATTTTAACAGTATTATGGCTTGACTTGTGCATTACAGATCACAGTGGATGTACAAGCAAAAAACATGTAGTAACTTGAATTTGGAACTAAAATGATTTTTGACTCCCTTGACTGTTAACCCTTTATCAGGCAAGTGATTATTTTTGGTAATTTCCATATACAATTACAAGACAGTGACATCAACAGTTCCGGTGATGACAGTGAGTCAACGATCTCAGGTCCAATGTGGTCTACAGGGTCTGTAAGGTCCACCTCAGCATGAACAGCGAGTGTACCTGCTTTGTTAAGTACCATGAAGTAATGGTACTAATGTAAAGAATGATGTTAAAGGGATAATGTGGATGTTGACAAGTGTCTGGATCAGCACTTATGTAGTTGGAATGTTCAAAATGTGATGTTATAATGTTCTAAATTACATGTTCCTTTCACACTACATGTATTTTTCTTGTATTTGTTGTATTTACTTCTTAGATTTTTTTTTATTTTATTTTGCCATTTACGGGTAAGGAACCAAATATAATACAATAATTTCAATAAAATCCTGGTATCTCCTCCAATAAAATGCTAAGGTTGAACTTCTGATTTTAAGAGTATTTCTATGAGTGACATATAAAGGACTTCAGTGTAATTTATGCACTTTGCAAATTCATCCCACGGGCCAGATTGGAACCTTTGCTGAGCTGGATTGGACCCGCAGGCCATATGTTTGACACCCCTGACCTTGACTAACCAAACTCACCCACACATGTCAGAGATGTCATTTGATTTGTTTGTGAATTAGATGTGTGTTGGTGGGAATAATGTTGGCCCTGAGTCCTGAACCTGGTCCAGGATCAGTTCCTCTTGGTGTATTCTTTTAAATACGACTGTGGGTTGTATATTTCTACATGGATATTTTATTCTCTACATGCCCTCTTGCAAATATATCTTTACAGCTATTACAACAAACCTCTCCAGACATTTGGCTACCCTTAATGGATTTTTGTGCACAGTAATAACAAAGAGAGCTTCACAGATACACTATATTGATAAAAGCAATAAAGAGATTACACAGATTTAAGCATTTCACCTTCATATCTGTTTTTTTTTTCCCTGATAGGTGGGTTGGAGCAGAAGGAATAGAAGCTGTGTGAGGGCTGGTGTATAGACACAAACTGAGGTAAAGCTGTGAGAATATTAGAGAACACATAAAAGAACTACATTAATGTGTTTACACTGATCACTTGATAAAACACACCGATCCCCTTGGGTCTAAAAATCGCTGCATTCCGTATTCATAAGCTCATCAATTATTTGTAAACAATCATGGATGTATGAAAATGCTGTCCAAGTGGTCTCCTCTGACAGGCAGACGACTGGGTAATTAACAGATGATGAAGGGCGAAAAAAACCCCAAAAACACCCAGTCTGTTTGTGTTATTGTTTGTCTGAGTCACATGTAAAGTGATAAAAAACCCTAGGTAGAGCCTGTCTTTCCTTTCCTCGAAATCTCGTGGTGTTTCAGTGTGTTCCCACGAGACTTGTGTCGTGTGGTCACGCGGGTCGGTGCGGCCAATCACGTGCATTTTATAAACTGTGGCAATTCAGTCTCAGCCAGGGGTGTCAAACTCATGTTAGTTCAGGGGCCACATTCAGCCAAATTGGATCCACAGTGGGCCGGACCAGTAAAATTATGATATATTACATAACATGATAATATATAAACAGTGACAACTCCCAACTTTTCTCTATGTTTTAGAGTAAAAAAAGTAAAATTACATTATGAAAATGTTTGAATCTAGACACTATCCTGTTAAACAATGTGAATAACAAACAAACTAAAATTTCTTAAGAAAAATAAGTGCAATTTTAACACTGTTCTGCCTCAGTTTATCATTTATACATGTTCATTACACCATAAAGATCACAGTGGATCTACAAATACGCAAAACATTTAAGAACAGATACAATATTGTCAAAATTGCACAAGACGTTTCAGGTTGTTTGTATTATTCATGTTTTTTTATGAACTGATAGTTTGTTTTAATGATTTGAATTTCATAAAAATGTTTGCATTTACAAAGAGAAAACGCTGTAGTCATTATTTATAGGTTGTTATGATAATATTTTACAAGTCTGACCAACTTCAGACTGAACTGATCTGAAAGTGGAACCTAAACTATAATGATTTGAAATATTTAAGCGTAATTTTTGAATTTCACAAATTTATCCCAGGGGCCGGATTGAACCCTCTGGTGGGCCAGTTTTGGCCCTCGGGCCGCATGTTTGACACCCCGGTCTAGGCAGTCGCTGTGGAGAAGCAGGAGTTGCAGGCCAGGTTTTGTACTGATGGCGACCTAGGGACCAGATCTAGCGCCTACAGACTGGCTGATGTTTGGCTGAAGAATTGCAGAGTCTCACCTCTCCTGCAGGGGCTCTTTTGCAGCCCAAAAAACTCTCCTCACTCATACTGTTTTGCCAATTACTTCCCCTCACAAACTTACCCACAGACTTTCCCCCTGAAGTGAACCATTCAAACCCAGATGTGGGTTTCCCAAACTAACTGTGGGTGGATGGGGATTTTGTTTTGTGAATATAACATCGCAATTTGTTATTAGACTCTTGATATCACATATTGTAATGACTGACTGTGTTGGATTCATCAACTGAACTGAGCTCTTTTTCCTGTCTTATTGTTATTGTTTCTTAAATGGCCATTCACTACCAACTACGGCTGTGGTTCAGTTGGCAGAGTGGGTCGTCCAGTGATTGGAGTGTCGGCGGTTCAAATCCTGCCTCCAACTGTTCACGTGCCACAGTGTCCTTGGGCAAGACACTGAACCCTACATTGCTCCCAGGGTGGCCTGGCAGCAGCTCCCCACTGGTGAATGAGTGCATGTTTGAATGGGTAAATATGAGGTTTTGTAAAGCGCTTTGGGCACCATGAAAGTGTGGAAAAGCACAATAAAAGTTCAAACTTTTTAATTGGTTCACTGTAAAATACTGTACTGTATGTCATTAACATCATCTTTACAATATATGGTATCAGGAACTAAAGGTCAATCTCCTGCATCTCCCTCCTAGAGCCAAACGCAAGACTTCTGGTCACTAGTCCATATTTAGTACCATTACCAAAGTTACTTTTAGTCATTAAATTATATTTACATGGCATGTCATGCCTGCTCCAATAGAGTGTGAAGAAGAGGGTCTGATTACAGCTACAGATGTTAGTTCAGGGGTCACATGCAGCTCAATATGATCTCAAGCGGGCCAGTGGAATAACAACAGGATTATGTTCAACAGGATTATGTTCTAATAAACATTTAAATTCCCCAAAAATTTAATTTTGTGGCTATTTTTTGATGGGTCAAAGTTTTACAGGGTTAAAATGACTGAATGTATTAAAAGACACCAGTTCCTTCAGTTTGATCTTCTGTAAGTTGTTCCAGGCAGTGGGAGTAGAACATTTAAAAGCTGTGTACCTTTGACTTTTGGAACTCTTGGATTTGTGTTTCAGCTTTCAACAACAGGTGAATATGGACACGACTGCTGGTGTAAAATGACAAGCTAATAACGCAGAACCTGTGCTCACTTTCGCATGAATCATATCTTCATTTAGAACGTCATTGCATCAGCCTGTACGACTCTCACTGATTAATTTTCAGCTCTTTCAGTCCCAGATGTCTTAATAAAACTAAACTGTGAACAGTGATCTGTGAACTGAATCTTCAGCAGGAAGAGAAATGTAGTCGAATCAGGCTGGAGTGACTGTATTTGTGGATTAAAATTTTATTATAAATATGAAGAGATAACGGTCTTTAATCCAACAAGTTCCATTAAGACCAACATCAGGAATGCACTTTGGCCATAAACCATTTATAAACCAATAGTAGTATTTTAAAATGTTCTTTTTTGACATGCAAAAAGCCAGTGCTAAGATCTGGGAAATGGATTGAAGTATTACACTTTTTTGGCCCAAGTAACTAAATTTTTAATAATCTGTCTAATGAACTGCTGGAGCTGTGAAGGCACTGTTACCGTCATTGCCAACAGTTTCTGAAAATATAGACAAGTTTTTCTAAGATGTTCACGGAGTCTGAATTTAAAAAAAAAAAAAAAAGTAATCAATTAGGCCAGGGATCTCAAACTCATTTTAGTTCAGGGGCCACACACTGACCAATATGATTATAACAGTAAAATTATAACAGAGAAGTCATAAATGATCAAAACACCAAATATTTATCTTTTTTGTAGTGCAAAAAAGTGAAATTTAATAATGAAAATGTTGACATTTACAGTGTATCATTTTATAAAAAAAAGTGAAAAACCTGAAAACACAGACATTTCTTAGAAAATTAAAGTGTGAATCGGGCTAGAGTGACTGTATTTGGGGCTTAAAATGTTATAAATATAAAAATATGGCTTTATAAAAAAAACCTTTTTATGGTGATTTTGGAGTTTTTTAATCCATCAACTATCATTAAGACCAACACAAAGGCTATTAATGACATAATTTCTAGTTTATTTATATCTTATGTTGCATTGGTTTACTATTTCCATACAATTATACAGATGCAGAGTTCATAGTGACAAGAGGACGAGCATCTCTGACTGGTGGTCTACCTGTAGACTTTATGTAGACCTACAGTTGTGGTAAAATAATTAGACCATCAAAAGTCATCAAAAACAATGGTTATGCAATCAAGTACTAACTCCTGTGTGTATCATGTGA
>JAPTGZ010000001.1:30469955-30481585 GCA_029814645.1 Fowleria isostigma | reverse complement strand
AATGTAATAATTTTATAAGATTATGAGTCAACAATTTATAATTTGTAACATTATTGATCAGTTCTAACATAATGAGTGGTTTCTTTTTTAATTATAACATTATGCATCGTTGGAACATTTTGCGTCATTATCATCCCTAACATGCCTTTTAAAATGAAATAATTACTTATATTGCAAACACCATGATGTGACAATTTTGTCAAGTCATTTTAAAAACATTTCTATGGCTTATCCTTTGCAGTGGACAGTTTTTTTTTTGTTTGTTTTGTTTGTTTGAAGCTATGAAACTCTTGTCCACGGATGAGGGCAGAAGGTCTTAGGAGGTTATGGTTCAGTCAGACCGGGGTTCTGGTGAGCTCGGAGTTGTGGTTCTGTTCGGTGAGCCATGTCTTGGTGAAAGCTATGACACAACAGTCCTTAAAATCCTTTTGGAAGTGAATGTTCCCCAACAGCTCATCTCTTTTATTCCATAAAAGCGAACATAAACGCTCAAGCCGATATGTCAAACTCCAATGGTGGGTCATCCCTCCTCCTCTTTCAGCTCACACCAGCAACTGATTCTCCAAATTCCAGACTCTTATTTTATCATTTTCTCGCTTTTTTTTCTTTGACTCTTCGGATAGTACCCTTACCCTCTTTTTTACCTGTTTTTCTTGCTGCTTCAGCCATAACCGTTAGTCTACTTGTAGCTTTCCCTCACTCCAAACTTTCTTTACCTGCCTCAAGGTGAACGTAAGATGTGATGTATGCCGTAAAGTAGTTTAATTGTAGTTTTTTTGGGACATGGGTAGGTTTCCTGAACTTATGCAGTGCCAGTGAAAGGCACAGAAGCACTGTAGAGTGATGAACAAAGTGTAATTGAACCTTTTGTGAGTTGTACCACCAAAATGACCTGGAAAATATAGTTTGAAAATAGAAACATCATCTAGTGTTGCTTTAAACTGAACAAGAAATTGAAGAAAACATAGGGTAGGCTAATAAGTTTTTCCACAACTCTATTTCTGTTCCAACCTTGGTCATGCAGGTACATTTTTACTGTGTTGTCCACATCCAAGGTGCACTTTGTGTTGTCTATCTTCGGAACATTAAAGTTTCATCAAAGCATTAACATTTGTCTAGTGCTGGGGTGTCAAACTCATTGTAGTTCAGGGGCCACATACAGCCCAATCATATATGATCTCAAATAGGTTGGAACAGTGAAATAATAACACTGAAAAAAGTAAAATTACATAATGAAAATGACACCTACAAAGTATACTTGTTAATAACATGACAAACTATGAATAACCTGACATTTCTTAAGCAAAACACATGTTATTTAACGATATTATATTGATCAGTTGATCATTTAGACATGTGCATTACTACTTACAATAAAAGAACTACATTAATGTGTTTACACTCATCGCTTGATGAAAGACACCAATCCCCTTGGGTCTAAAAATTGCTGTATTCCATATTCATAAGCTCATCAATTATTTGTAAACAATCATGGGTGTGTGAAAATGCTGCCCAAGTGGTCTCCTCTGACAGGCAGACGACTGGGTAATTACAACAGATGATTATGAGTAAAAAAAAAAAAAAAAAAAAAAAAACCCACAGCCTGTTTGTGCCATTCTTTGTCTGAGTCACATGTAAAGAGTGAGAAGAAGAGGGTTAGATGACGTAACATTAGAGCATCAGATGTTAGTTCAGGGGCCATATGCAGCTCAATATGATCTCAAGCAGACCAGTAAAAAAACAGCATCATAACCAATACCTCATACCTAACAACAATAATAATAAATAATAATAAAAAATATTGTTTTTGCTTCAGTTTGTTTGTCTGTCTGTTTGTTAACACTCTAGTAGCAAAACTATTGGTTGAATTCATGCCAAATTTGGTTTATAGATTGCCAATGACCAAGAATAGATCTCATTTCATTTTGGGAACAGTAGGTCAAAGTTCACATTTTTTATGAATAATAATAATACTAATTAAAAAATCCCAATTACTTATTAAAAGGTGAAATTTCAAATGTCTGTAGCAGTAAAAGTATTGGGTCAGTTCTTAGCAAATTGGGTTTATAGATTGCCGGTGACCCATAATAGATTGCAGTACATTTTGGGAAAGATGAGACAAAGTTTTACGTTTTTTCATTTATTTTTAAATCTTTGTTTTTTTCCCATTTACTTATAATGGACAAAATTTCACATGACTGTAGCAGCAAAATTATTGGTTGAATTCAGATCAAATTTGGTTTATTGATTGCCAATGACCCAGAATAAATATCAGTTCATTTTGGAAAAAGTAGGGCAAAGTTTTACATTTTTATTAATTTTAATTAATTAATAATAAAAAAAAAAAAAAATCCATTTACTTATAAGGGTGAAATTTAACACGTCTATGAAAACATCAATTTTGTTTCCATTTACTTCAAACTTGGCACATATATATAGGAAATTGATATGATGACATCAGCTGGATCAATGCCAAAATAAGCTACAATATGTGGCAGGAGCGGAGTTTGTTGCGCCTCTTGTTCTCTTTGTTTTAGTGCAAAAAAGTTTAATTGCAACAAAATTTACCTCAGCTTCTCATTCACACATGTACATTACAACTCACAGACCACAGTGAATCTACAAAGACACAAAACACAGTAACAGGCAGAATGTTGTTAAAATTGCACTTATTTTTCATAGGAAATTTCATGTTGTTCATAGTTTCAATTTTTTGTGGAAGGGTGGTTTGTAAATGTAAACAATTTCATGGAATTCTATCATTTTGCTGCTATTTTCCTGATTTGACTCACTTGAGATCAAGGGGTCTGTATGTAGCTCTTGAACATAAATTATTTTAACACCTTGATTGTTTATTTATTTATTCTTCTGTACAGCATGGTTTTTGGTACAATTGTTTTATGTCTTTTCATCTATTTTATTATATTGTATTCTTTTATTTTTGTTTTTATTTTTTTTTTCTGTACAGCACTTAGGTCCACTGTGGTTGTTTTAAAGTGCTTTACAAATGAAGTTGAATTGGATTGGGATTAATGTCTTCAGTGTAATTTTTACATTTCATAAATTCATCCCACAGAGCATTTGGCGGATTGATTTTGACATCCCAGGTCTAGTTTTAATTTCATTTTATTTAGTTAGAGGACAGTGTGTATTGGCATCAGTAACAAGGAACAAGATGCAAACACCAGATTTAGCAGAGGAGCTAATTTCCATCTATTGTCCTGGACAAACAACCAGTATAATAAAACATGTCATAGATTACAGAGTTGTAATACAAAAGAAAAAAAAGTATTATATGGGTAGTGTAACTGCAGTCCCATTCTTTCAGCACTGCAGTGTGTTTTCCTACGTTTTCCTGACTTCCTGACATTTCCCATCAAGGTCAAGGTAAAGTACTTCGGAACAGTAGATGGGAGATAATTTTTTTGGACCTTTCGGACATCCATCTCACCGGAAGAATGAGCCATCAATCACATTTATCATTCGACACCGTCACAGCAGACACCGAGGTCTATTAGCCCTTAAATTCTGTTAACGGGGGAATCATTTACAAATGGACCGCCAGTGCACAGATTACAGGTCCAAATAAAGCAAATGAGGAATCAAAGGCCATGGAGGAGAGGATGAGAAATGAATGATGGAACGTTTAGAAGTAAAGACGCAAGGACAGCGCTTGAATGAGGCTGGGAGGGATCACGGGGAAATGAGAATGATGTTTTTCTTTCCTGAGCTGACATGATCGTATTAATTAACGGACGAGCTTAGAGAGGAGCTACCTTCACACGAGCCGATGAAAAGTGCGCGCACACACACACACACACACACACACACACACACACGCACACGCACACGCACACGCTCAAAACACATGGATGGGTCTTGCGGGAGTTGAACCAATAACCTGCTGGTAATTAGTCTGTCTCCTCAGCCGCCAGCGTCTGTTAGCCTTTATGACCCATTGATACTGAGCTAACGAGAATGTCAGTCACACACGCTGACGCATGAGGCCACGCCACACACACACACACACACACACATATGCAGAAATCCCGACAATGCCCACATGTTTTCAGAGAGGCAAAAACACAGACCTCCTCCCTCCCTCTGAGCATGACATGCGTAACCTCTCCTCACTCTATAATTTACAAGGATGTGGACTTGTGTACTATCTCCCACCAACCCTGCAATTGTATTAATATATCATAAGTGCCTTTTATAAATATATTATACAAGTGCCTCTTAATATATAAAGGCCACTACCTGATAGTGTTCTTTCACACTGGCTGTAATGAGGCTGTGTGGGTCGGAGCGTGGGACACCCTCAAAGCATGTGTGGCATGTTTTTAATCCGAGCCTCAGCGATGCTCGCTCGTATCGAAACACAAAATGTGACATTTTTGGAATGTGGTGACTGAAGCCATGAGAAAGCAAGGCACGCATTCACGAGAACACGGGACATAAAAGCTGTCATACTAGAAACATGGCAATGCTTAAAAATAGCAGAGCGCTGAGAATAACTGATGACCCTTGAGTGGAAAAGAGAAGAAGATGTAGCGATGACATCACCCTGTGGTTTGTGGTTCACTGTTTGGCATTTGGCCACTGCTATCTTGGAGTTTTTGAGCCTGGAACCACATATGGATCTGAGGGTGGAGCAGGGGATGGGCCAAGAGTGATGATGAAACCTACCAAAAAGAACACCACCTCTGACTAAAAACACCGAACAACTGCAGTGTCATTTCACAAATGTTGTATTAAAAGCCAGCAAGTATTTTCAGCCACTACATAGCTAAACGCTAAGTTATTCCCACTTTCTGCAACACATAAGTACAGCTAATTACCAGGCTAGACTTATTTTACTTTATTTCATTTTAACCCAGTGTGACATTTGTGGCACTTCCCAAATGAATTTTTCTTCTATATTTAACCATAATTAAGTGGTTAATTGCCATTTTTTGTAATATTATCTTCTGTATTTTGTGTTTTTTCAGTGAAATTCAGGTATTTTTTGACATTTAATTTACTATTCATGTAGATGTTCATAAAAGCTAAGTGTAAAGTTGAGGATTATTATATCACAAACAGAGAAAACTGAAGAAAAAGTGAACTTTCCAGTTTAATCTCTCATCAACTGAACATAAACCCGATGTGTCTATCCACTGTCATTGATCCAACTCCATGAGTTTTACTGGTGAATTAGTGTTGTAGAAGATAATGGTGTTTGCAAAATAACTATGGACCCATTTGGATGTTCAGGGGCTCCATAGTTACTGGATGAATAACTGTATTTTACAACAATTACTGACATGTATTAGTGGATCAACAGGGATTAAACCATTTATATTAATAGGTGGATGTTTGAGTCTTTATGCGTTAAAAGAGGCTAAATATAGGGGAAATTTCATTTGGGAACTGACACAGAAGTAGCGCTGGGTCTTTGTGGGTTAATTTGAGGCACAAGTGACTGGATGTGGACTTAACAGTGGAACTGAAGGGTGAAACCGAGCTAATACTACTGTCAAGGGACAATCTGGACGATGTGACTCGGACATGCATAGAAGCATTTATTTCTGTCAGCCATCTTTTACAACACCAATCTCGCTAGGGTAAATCATACCCTCACCATCCAGATTTAGATCAAGTTTGTCAGCTGGATAGGCTCTCAGTTGTGAAAGAAACCAAAAGTAGGTGTACAAATTAACTCTTGAAAGCACCTCTGATCATTATAAAGCTAAAGCTAAAGTCTCTGTACTTTAACATAATTTGACTCATACAAAAGTGATTTATCTGAGCAAGATTGTTGTGGAGTTGTAAAAGAGGGCCAACAGCAACATTTTCATTAACTATTATTAAAAGAAAAAAAAGATAACTAAGTGAAACTGTATTGTGTGCTTATACCTAACTAAAACGTCTAAAAATTACAGATAAAATTTCTTTTATTTTCATCTTTATCAATGTTGGACTGATATGAAATTGATTTATTTTGCTTTAGCAATTTTAGCTGACGGCATCATATGGCCATGGTCCATCGCTTCTCGTCACTTGTCGTTTAGTCGACTTCTCATCCCCACTCTACCTGGAAACATGCAGACTAAAGTATTACAATGGCGAGGAAGATAAATGATTTGAAAAACTAAAACTGATACTAAAACTAAACATTTAGAAAAAACAAAACCTAAGAAAAATGAGCAAACTTGCTCTAAAAACTAATTAAAATTAACTAAATTAGAGCAAAAAAAGTCAAAAATAAATAAAACCAAACTATAATGAAAAATTTAAAACTATTATTCCAACAGAGATAAACGTTTCTATGCATACACAACTCAGATCATCCCGAGACTCAAATCAACAGCCACCGCTAACTTGCATGTCATACAGCCAGCTAATAAATCGCTAATAGCTACATAATTTAAGCTGCTGCTAACACTTAACTCATACAGTTTATGCTAATAAAGTTACAAAAGTAATTGAACTTAGTATTATGTAAACAAATAAATTAGCATGCTAGTTGAGATACTATGTAAAGTAGCCTAATATTTAAAGCTAACATTAGTTATGTTTACAGTGTTATACCACAAAATTTAAGCTGCTAATACTTAAGTCATATAATTTATGCTAATAAAGTTACAAAGTAATGAGTACTTAGTATAACATAAACAAATAAATTAGCAAGCTAGTTGAAAGACTACGTAATGTAATATTTAAAGGTTACATTAGCTTATATTACTGTGTTATGCTGATGAGCTGTTTTATATTAAAGTAATAAGTTTTACAAAGTATCAGAATTTTTTTTTTAATTTCTTGACCATAACTACCATAGATCTGTCAGAAAGAAATATATTTTATGAAGAAATATGCAACCTATGGTTACTTACACCAGTCAATTAAAGCCTGATATTACACTTAAATTGAATAACAAATAAATCAAATCAATAATATACAAAAGGGCCATAAATGCACATAACTAGAAGACCCAAATAAAAATCAACGAAATATGCTGAGAGATAGAATGTGATGGCTTTTGAATAGGGGTCCATCAGAGACTTTTGGAGCCAGTATCTAGCAGCTGTCAGTGCTTCTACATTGTAACACACTTCTACTACGGCTTCAATTTCAATCTGTAGCTGTTGCCCTTTACTCACAGCGTACATGACCTTTCTAATAATAACCTGTCCAGTTTCAACCTCACAGCCAGTTAATACACAGTCATGCATTTGTTTTGGAATGTCTATGACCCATAATGAGACACAGCTATGGAGCCAATTATTTCATTAGGCAATGGCTGAAATAAGCAGACGCTAACGCTTCATGATGTGCCAAATTGCTACGCTGCTGCTTTTGCTGAATTATGCTCCGCTCTGTGAAACATGTTTTCTATGATTCTTGATCACGATGCATCCTCTGTGTCAATCACATCAGCAATTTGACTCAGAGGCAGATTGTTAGCTCTGGATATTTTGTTTTCCTGCTTGTTTGTAGAATGCTAAGTCAGAATTGTTATGGAGTGTAATCAAAAACAAGAAAACTATTCCTGCTCAGTTTATTAAATGAAATGAAGCTTCATATCTGTGTATCAAAATATGAATGGCACACACAAAACAATGACAATTCCTTGAAAATAATGATCTATCAGATGTGAATGACAGAATGCTCACCACAGTGTCCTTTACAACTCAGTGCAGAGTCAACACTATCACTCTTTTTTTCCAATTTAGTGACTGACTTTTTCAGGATAAAGCGGGTTCAGAAAATGAATGACTGACTGACTTTTTCTTTATTTTAGACTGTATCCATTGGCTGATTGACCAGATCATGTACGTTTGGGGTGGGACAATGTGGGCTCGACTTCTTCCTCTTCCTTTTTGGACAGTGAGTGTTGTTGAAAAATCCTAATAAAAGTGTTGCACATTTGTGTGATATTTGTTTTCTTTTGTGGTTGATTTATTTCTGTATACTGGAGTGTCCTTTTGGATCTGGAATTTCTTTTGCCTGCTTATGTTTGATGTGAAGTCTGTCTCTATTGTAACATGGCTATGAAATAGACAGTTTATTTTGGATATGTATAATATTTTGCGATTTATGTAGGACTGTTTAGAATTTTTTTTGACCTGTGTAAGATTTGTTAAGTTACTTTGAGGAACTGACATGTGACTTTGTGATGAGTAGAAAAAAATGGGGTAAGGGGGCCGAATATATCAGTTGTACATCATCCCACTCACTCCTTTTCCACATTTTTTTTTTAACACTTTTTTTCTTGTTGTATTTGTTGTGTTTTCAATATGTAGGGAAAAAAAACAATAAAAAAAAATAAAGAATGATCAAAATATTTTTCTTAAACTCACATGACTTCGAGGCGTGCAGACCGAGAGTCGTTGCCGGCCTGCGACGACACAGTGCAGGTGTAATCGCCAATGTCACCTGACCACGTCTGGCCAATAGTCAGAGAGCCCTGGCGCACGGAAACACGGCCCCCACTCGACGAAACAACTGGCACGCCGCCACGGTCCCACTTGAAGCTGTAACAGAAGAGACATAATGGTAGAAAAAAAAAACCATTTTGGACACCCTATGCATTTGTGATATAAATGACATTAAGATTCACTCTGAAGTCATTGAACTCTGCCAAATAGTGTTCTATTTTTGAAACCAACATGCGCCATTCTGCACATGCTCTGTTCCATCAAGATCAAAACTGGGTATTTCAGAAAGATAATGAAACACATCCAGGGCATGATATGTTGAAACAATCAACATAACAATAAACAAAACACTATCTGCATTTGTTTGTGTCTATCTGATGCTCATACCCTTAGGAAAGACAAAAAGAAGTTTTTCTGCAAATATTTGAATACACTATTTGAAATTGTGTAAAACTTTAAGGGTGTCTAAAAATGTTTTTCCATTATTGTATATGAACCAACTACATACTGAACTGAAGATATGCACTGACATGCTCTTCTCACCAGAGCATGGTCGCCTACACAACATATTTAACATGCAAACAACACTTTGTTTATTGTTCAAACCAATATGCGTCCCTGCTACTATACATGGAGGGAATTGGCTGTTATCCATTAGCTAAAATGAAAAAGCAGTGATACAAGGCAACACTTTACATAAATTGTGCTTTACATCTGCTTTACATAAATTATGTTTGTACAACATGTTATATTAAAATGAATATGTGAAGGAAATTCCAGCTTCATTAAAGACAACTGTAGTGATTTACAAGCAAATGCAACTAAATATGTAGTGTATAATTATGGTCTGACTTATGTAGCGCTTTTCTGCACATTAATGGTACTCAAAGCGCTTTACAATACAAGCTTCAGATTCACCCATTCACGCACACACTCATACACCAGTGGGGGGTCTGCCACTATGCAAGGCACTACCTCACTACTCACTGGGGGCAATTACATAAGGGTTCAGTGTCTTGCCCAAGGACACTTCCACATGCAGACAGTTGGAGGTGGGATTCGAACCGCCGGCCCTTCGATACTTGGACGACCTACTCTACCACCTGCGCCACAGTCGCCCGTATACAACCTGTATACAGCTATATTAGCTGTGAGCGTAATGGCAAATCGTAGACAAGTGACTAAAAGCAAAACACAAGGTGTCAGGCTTTGATGAAAACAAAGTTTGTTCAAAAAGCTGCAATAAAAGTAATATGTTGAGCTAAATTTAGCTTTGAGAGAATTGGAACTACAGACTAGGTTGTGTGCAACTAAAATGACAAGGTAATTTCAGTGATTTTTTTCATGAATGCACAACAGGTCGTGAAGAGTTTTTATGTCATTTAACCTGAGCAAGTTTCAAGTAACTCTGCCTCCTACTGTGATAACAGATGCTTATAAAGAGGACAATTAGATTTTATACAAGTCGTATCCCATAAGGACCCAATGTGACTTTTATGGCACTTCTCAACTGATTTTTTTTCTCGCTATTCAGGCCTTTTTTTAAAGAAAATAATTCTCTGAATTTTGCATTTTTTCCATAGAAAATTGTCTATTTTTTATGTTTAATTGACTGATCCTGTAGATGTTCATAAAGCCCAGATTCAAGTCAACAGCTATTGTATCAAAACAGAAAAAATTTGACTTTTTTTTTTTTTTTAAATCTATCATTAACTAAACATAAACTAATTCACTGTCATTGATCCAACTCCATAAGTTTTACTGGTGAATCAATGCTGTAGAAGATGATGGTGTTTCACGTTCACTCCAGAGCCTCTGAACATACAAATGGGTCATATCTGATGATTGTGAAGAGATGACAACCTGTATTGGACACCAATTATTTACATGGATTAATAGAATTAGTGGATCAACAGTTTAGCTCAGTAGATGCTTTTGGTTGAGGGTGGCTGTTTGGGTCTTTATGAGTTATACAGACATATACAGTAGTACATGCACATGTGTTAAAACCAACCTGACATTGACTCTGGGGTCATGTGTTGCATTACAGTCCAGAACAGCTGTAGTTCCTTTAATGACACGCTGGTCAGTCGGAGGCACAGACATCAGGGTCCGGCCTGAAAAGAAACCAAAGAGTTAGAGAAGAAGAATTGAAACAGGTTCTTAAAAGTTAGCTTAAGTGCTGGCCTGCAATGTTCCAAAAACCAATGGCCCTATACACATTTATCTTTAACTGCTGGCTCTTCAGGCCTTTTGTCTCTGTGGGTAATTTGTAATATGAAAGAGGATCCTGATAGTCACCTATTTGCTACAGCTGCATTTCTGGAAATGAAAAAAACAGCAAAAGCATTTGAAAAAACTCCTGAGCATTAAGAACTTACAGTATATTCCTGTGCGGCTTTTCTTTAAATGGATTACAGTGGTCCCTCGCTATATCGCGGTTCACTTTTTGTGGTCTCGCTGTTTAGCGGATTTTTTTAGTGCAGTTCTGCATGCTTTTTTTTTTTTTTTTTTAAAGTGTATTAAAACAAATTTTGTTAGGGCAGTTAGGCATTCTTTTTTTTTTTTTTTTTTTTTTTTTTTTTACAGTGTATGAACACACATTGTGTTCTGCGTCGATTGTCAATCAGTCTGCTCCGTACCGTGTCTCCTGGGTCCGTTTCACAAAACACTCAACAAACTCTGAGTCTAATACTCTCTCTGAGTTTCACCTGGAGTTAAGCGTGTGCACCACCACTAAAAAAAGACAGCATCAATGGAGCTCCGATTCAACGAGCCACCATGGCAACGGGGAAGAGGAGGGCTGTGTTTTTCACCCTGCTAGAACTGGAAATTTGAATGCGCTTGTACAGCAAATTTGAACATGTTTTTAGAAAACAGCGCAAGACTGAAACAACTGCGAAAGAGAGAGATGGCATGGAGAAAATTGGTGCTCAGGTCAATGCGTAAGTTTAAATGTAGTAATGTCAGGTTTGAACTTTGAGAGTGTTTAAACAAGAGAGAAATGTGAGAAAATGTTAACGCCTGTCTGAGAAAAGTGTATAAAGTGTGTGGTGAGGGGTTTTACAGCCTTAAAACATATATAACTAGAAAAGCACTCGGAGAGCGCAGACATCCGCCACGCTTACTTTTGGCATTTCCAACAGTTCTCACCACCAAGGAGGTTATGTTTTTGCTGGCGTTTATCTGTCTGTCTGTTTGTCTGTCTGT
>JAPTGZ010000001.1:30420626-30430902 GCA_029814645.1 Fowleria isostigma | reverse complement strand
CACACACACCCATTCACACACACACACACACACTCACACTCACACGCACACGCACACTCACACACACACACACACACACACACACACACACACACACACACACACTCATACATCAATGGGCAGCTGCTGCCATGTAAGGCACTGTCCAGGTCCTACTGGGAGCAATTTAGGATTCAGTGTCCTGCCCAAGGACACTTAGACATGTGGACAGTCGGAGGCAGGATTCAAACCACCTACCCGTCGGTCACTGGACGACCCACTCATACAACTGAGCCACAGCCGCATGAAGTGAATATTATTGAAAAAATACAAACAAGGGAAATATTTCTGAGCTTTTGTGGTAGACATATAGGACTAATCACAAATGAACAGAGCAAAAAAGGTGGATTTGCAGAATGTTTATGTTTTTAGCCACCCTATAGTACAGGGACAAATAAAAATTATAGACAATGCACTGAAATATAATGTGGAGCAGCATCAGTTACATGAAATTTATATGGAATGACAAACATACAACTGTACTCTTTTTTCATGTGAATAAATAGTAAACATATGCAAATACACAATAATGTGTTTTGCTTAATTTAGAGAGATGGAAGTGATACATTATCAGAGATGGGTGAGACAGTGAGTAGTGCAGTGTGTACATTGTGGTGTGAAGTGAATGAATGAAGCCTGAGCTAACAACAATGTCAAGTCAGACACATCTGATGAAATGGCGCTTTAGACCTGCTCCGATTTTTCCATCTACACGAGCAACTGTGAAGCCGAACCATCCTCAGCGTCTCATAGATCAAACAAAATAGGACCAATGTCCCTGTATCTCACTGGCATGTTCAATCAAGAATAACAAGTTGAATTAGTGAGTTTGTCAGTTTCTGCCACTATGTTAAAGTCCTGTGGTCTTGATGCAGGAAATCAATCTCCCAATAGAAGTGGGTGGTACTTTCACTGAAAGAGAACTCAACTAATTCAATGAAACTCCCCATATGACTTCCTATTAGTGATCAAGAGGAACTATGTTGATATCTCTATCCATTTCCATGTTATATACCATCAAAATATGGACAATTATGAGTAAATGCAAATTTTTAATATTTAAAATTTTTTTCAACAATTCAAAAATCTAAATTTCTCAAACAAACATAGACATTGTCCAAAGAAAGCTACGGTACATGTTACATTGGAAATTAATTCAACCAGTAGTTTCATTGGAGAAGATGTTTGAAGAAATTACTAACAAAGACAACCACAATGAAGCTGATGCTCATGGCCTATTGGCTGGTGAGGAGGGTCTACAACTGATACAACTCACATTTTACTTCTTTTTTTAATTATTATTATTATTTTATTTTTTTTTCAGTTAAGCAACTTCATATAGCATCAACATGTCCTGGGACTGTGACTAGAAATGAGTGGGTTTTCCTAAATCCTGGCAAAATCATCTTTCCTGGTCTTAAGGTTAATATATTGTTGTTCACTGTTCCTGAAAAAAAAAAATTATTTCATTTCTGTGTGTTTTTTTTCCTGGACACTACACATAGACTATAGACTATCCAGCCAGGACATGTTGAAGCTCATATAGGTTTTATAAGATGTCTCCAGATGATGTCAAATCTGTAGGTTTTTATGAACTGACAGAAATTGATTTGGACCTTTCATCAAACAACTGTTAAAACTTGATTGACTTTCTATGCTGGTACCAAGAATTTCAATGTGAAATATTTGCAGCAGAATAATCAGCCTTTTTATTTTTATTTCTTCTTCACTGAAATACATTTGTAGGCTCTTTTCTTTGATTTCTTTTTCCAAAATCCTTATCCGAAACAAATATGTTTTACAGAAACTTCAACATGCAATAATTTCATTACAGGAGAACTGGAATGACGATATTTGAGGAAGTGTTGGTATAAAAGAGAGGGTAGAACTATGTGAATAACAGTGTGGGAAAAAGGCTGACAGTCAATGTGAAAAAAACAAAAACAAAACAATGACAGCATACACGATTATGAACAGATGCTTGTATGTCAGAGTGTGACTGAAGCAGAAGACAGTTCAAGAATTCTTTCTACTAGTTGTACACTACCTCCTATATCAGACACAGTTTCTCTCATATACACACTTACACACAGAAACAAACACACAGTAAATCTTTCTTATAAACAGTATTATTCTTTGTCAAACACAGCACTGTTGTGTATGAAACACAACACCGTACAGACAATGATGATGTATTGAATACAGTAAGATGGTGTGTGTGGCTCACAATGATAGTAGTTTAAGTATTTAAAAAAAAATGATTTATGGCCCAAAAGGTAGTGTATGTGATACTATGGCAGTATATGTGCATGAGAGCAAATATGATTTATGAACTCAGTGGCCTCTCGGAAGAAAAGGCCATGCTAGGCTTGCCATCACTTTCTGAAACTTCTAACCTTTGCACCATGAAATAGTATTCAGAGTAATAAAAGGGCAACAGAAACATGATTGCCATTGCTATGCGTTCATATACGGTCTAAATACTAGTGTTCAATTGCGTACATGGGTCTAAACAGGATTAGATCTGACACGGTTACATGTATGACTGATGAATATGTAGATTTCCAATAAGAGAGTCAGTGCGGGGTACAAATTACTAGGCTGGCTGTGATAGGAGTTGGTGGTGGTGGTGGTGGTGGGGGGGGTATTTCGCCAGTCGAGCAGCAGCTTTGATCTTGCCTTTGAAGGGAAGGAGGAAAAGGTGGTAATTGACTCTCTACTCTTTATTCCTCCCTCTCATTCTCTCTTTCTGTCTTTTTTTTAATCGGTGAAATAGAGGCGAAAAGTCATATCTCACTGTCACAGAGAAAAAGACATGCCTCTACAGGAAGACAGGCAAACTAGAACACACACACACACACACACACACACACACACACACACAGTGTACTGACTTGACACCTACACTCTCCAACTGGAAGTCGAAGTTGAGTCATTAATGGAGGAAGATAAGTGAAGTGACACAAAGAGGAGAGATAGGAAGTAGAAGTGGAGGTCTCTATCAGTCTTACCTTGTCGCTGTTTCTGCAAAGTACACACACTTACAAGTCAAGTTTCTATCCAAACGCAACCAAATTTTTTACCAAATTTATAGAAAACCAGCACAAGAACATGATAATTTCTGTGTGTCTCAATCCACTACTCTTACAGTCATGGAAAACATTATTAAACCACCCTATGTTTTCTTCATTTTCTGGTTCATTTTAATGCCTGGTACAACGAAAGGTACATTTGTTTGGACAAATATAATAATAACAACAAAAATAGCTAATAAGAGTTTAATTTAAGAGCTTATATCTTTCCATTTTCCATGGTTTTCTTGATAATAATCAATAGCTATGGCATTGTGCTGACAAAGACAGTGCTTTTACACATTCCATGTTTTTTTTTCTGTCTGTTTTAGTCACATGATACAAACAGGAGTTAGTTCTTGATTGCATAACCTTTGGTTTTTTTTTGATGACTTTAGATGATCTAGTAATTTTTTCTGCAACTATGCAAATGGGCCTTAAGCAGCAGGGGAATAATAGTAGTAGTGTCAAAGTCTAAATGCACATTTGCCAGGGGCTGAGAATGAAACAAGGGATGCAACAATGCAGAATTTCTGAGCAGATACTTCTTTACAATTGCAAAATACCATTTTCTAAGGTTGGTTACATTTGTTTTCAAGCATTTTTTTTGGCATAGAGCTTTTTTTGCTAACCACATCCTTGCTAACCAGTGCACTAAATACTAGCGTGCTGACAGTGAATAGCTCCCATCAATGAACTTAAATTAACTGGAGAACTTAACTGGCCACTGGACATTCAGTTAAGACACTTTAACATCTACTTGGTAGCATAATGAAGAGGACCTTCTGCGACTAGAAGTGAACTGAATGGATTGCATATGTGGCCAAATGCTGTGGTTAACTTTTGTACAGCAAATAAAGACTACCATCATTCAATGTTTTCTTATTTGTTGATTGGTCAATGTCAGTTACTTTCAGTAGGCCTATACATTGGTGTATCCCTAGCATGAGTAGGTGTCAAGCTCCTGCCCATCCATGTTTGATTCATCCATATCTTAACTGGGTGTAAATTAAATCTAATTACTGTGAAATAAGGTGTATTTAAGGTGGATTTTCACACTTTGCCAGTTAGCAGAAAGTCACACATTCATATGTAACAAGCAAATCCCGAATCTTAACCCTCAAGTCTCAAGCAAGCCCTATGTCTTCAGAGGAAATCAAGCAAATCAAGTCACCGATCAGGTCTATGAAGTGACAAGTCAAGTCATGTAAACTTCTGATGATCTCTCCTACATGAAAAATTGAGTCATTAAAGACAGCCCAACCATGGTGAACAGTGCTGACAGTCGACGGAATCCTTTTTTCCTTTTCTGGTTTTCATTTCGATGGGAGGCAGCTGCTTTATGATGACTGACACTCACTGCATTAAAAGTTATCCAATCAAGTTTCTGAGCAAGATGACTTATCAACTCATCGTCTATCACGAGTCAAAGTTGAGTTGAGTGTAGTAACTGGGTAAAAATCTGTTTAGGTCTTTTGTCAGGGTTAGTTAAGTAAGTCTCAAGTCTTAAAAATTGAGACTCATGTTCAACTTAAAATAAATTATGAGACTTAAGTCCCGCAACTCAGGACAGAAAGAGAGGTCACTGACCCATAATTTTGTTCATATTATATTTTAGGCAAGGGCAAGGCAAGGCAAATTTATCAGTATAGCACTATTCATACACAGGGTAAGTCAAAGTGCTTTAACTGCTTTAAAATGAATCAAAACCATCAATTAGTACATTTACATGCACAGCTTAGTTGAGGTACAACCACAGCTTGATTCAACTGTTTAATTGGACTATTGTCTTTGTCTACATGCATGGGGGTATAAGTGATTTATTGTTGAAATCATTGTTATCTCCACTACGATAGGTGGTGATATGTACCATTTAAGCTTGTTAACCTATCCCATCTCACACATCACAACAAGTCAATAGTGACATAGCACATCACCAACCCAGAGATAAACTAGCACGACAAGAAACAATGTGACAAATGTGTCCATAGCCTACTTGTTGTCCACTCTTCTTTATGTGCGAACGAGATACATGATGTTCGACTTTAAGGCCAGGATTTGGCGCAGAGTTCTAGCACATGTGCAGAACACCTCATCCCATTTCAGTCCAACTGGTCGCGTTAACAAAAAATATTCCGTCATTGATTGATTTTTTTGAAAAAGATGATGGAAAATTCTGAATGCCGTCTGTCGTTTTGACAGATTAAAATACTGAGGGTAATCTACCAAAGAAAGTTTTCACACACATAACAGAACCTACTCCACAGGATGGCTGGTCTGTGTCTCTTAACAAGGCATGGAACAGTCCATAACAGCATCCTACCTGCATATAACCCTACAGCGCCGGTATATAACCCCACAGCACCACCGTTCACGATTACACTCAATACAACACCCCCGTTACTTCTTCAAATGACTCCCCGTTATTTCACCTGTAGTAGATCCCCTGTCCAGTTGATGGTGAGTAGGCATGTTAATCAGTCTTTTACAAGTCTTGTCTCATTGTTTAGCTGACTTTAGCCTGAATTATATATGCTACTTCGCTAGTGCAAAATATCAAGACAGCCAAGTCTCCTTGTTATTTTTAAAAGCCCAGTAAATGTGATGGCATTGATAAACGCAGTGAAAAAAGACAAACTGCTGCAGTGGCGGATGAAGGACAAACAACTAATAGTGATAATGTTTATCAGCCAGCAGCAAACTACAGTTGCGGCATCATTGAGGTGTTTTTGAACATTAAATACTGCTAAATATGCCTCATTATCATTAAAAATATAATTTGAAATGATGGTGTTATGATGGGATTTTTATGTCTAGCGCAACCTCTGCTGGTCAGTTTAAATGCAGGAGAAGAGTGACTTTCAGTGGCATTATTTGGGTGTGTTAGATTAAATTAGAACTTGGATTTCAGTTGAGCTCATATATTTACATGCACTTTTTCAGTCCAGCTTTAGTCAAACTTTCCCTAGAATTTGTTTTTTCAAGTGTCATGTAAACCCACTCAGTGGACAAATTGGGCCTACAAACAAATGTATAGATATAAAGAAGTGGGAGAGGAGGTGAAAAAGTGAACTAAACTGCTACTACTACTACCTTTTCCAATTTTTATCTCTATTTCTAATGCCTGACGATGCTCAGACCCAGCTATTTAGCTTTCCGTGTCACTGAGTGGGTAACGCGTCGTACATGTGTTACAATCTGAGAGGTGTGATTTGTGAAAGAAGGTGATGAGAAGGTGGACTGGCAGAGCTGGAGGAGAGTGTCCATTAGTTCTTCACTGTGAGAAGCGGGTCAGACAGGGACGTGTAGTGATCAGCGCAGCCTTAATGGCAGCAGCAGCCTCGGATAATGAGCGGAGGGGGGGGGACGTGAACCCAACCTGTTCGCTTGTGTCTGAGAGCCTGGAGCAGGCGGACAAATCAGGACAGCAGGAGCACCGGTGTGACAAGGGAGAACACAGAGGGAGAAGAAATGAGCTCACAGGAGGCAGAGGGAGGATATATGTAGATGCAAAAGGGGGGCAGTGCAGATGGTCTCCTTCCTGGAGTGACAGACATGATGGTAGAAGTAGAGGCGAACGCTAAATGCCATATGGTTGTGTGATCTGCGCTCTTCTTTTCTCTCCGTCAGCTTTTCCAACAGCCCCCCCTCCTGCTCTTTCTCTGGGGAAATCTTGATCATTTCGTCTCGTCTGTGTCTCTCTCTCTCGTTCTCTACTGCCTCTTGTATCTACTTGCTCTCATCCTCTTATTGCTTCCTTGTTTTTTTGCAGGGATTGTTAAATGAATCTTCCTCAACGTAAACAAGGAGAAATATGCAACCTGACGGGGAGTGTTATTGTGTGTGTGTGTGCATTTGCAAGCTGTGGCTGCTAAAAGCCTCCCTGTAAAGATTCCACAAAGAGAGGCCACAAGTTTAATCGGACTCTATTGGATTCCTCATTTTGTAAATGACAAACAACGTGATAGAGAGAGGTAAAGCACAAGTGATTTGTAGACCAAGGTTTCTCTGGGGCCTTGCATCTCAAGTAACAGACTAAGTTTCATCTCATATATTGTATCGGCGTTACGCACTGGTATTTTTTAATCTCTGCATACATGTAATACCTTATGAGTTTTACTGATTGATTCTCTGGATTTAACCCATGCTGAAGTCTGAAAATCTGTGGCTCCAAATACTGCATGAACACCATCCTAGTGACAGTTACTTCCCATAAATCCTTGATTGATTGGTTGATTGCTTTATTAATCCCAAAATGAGTAAATTAAAATGCCATGGACTCACATCATTCATTACACAGTATAAAAAACCATCCTTACAACAGATTACTTCCGTTAGTTGTTGTTTAGATGTTCTTGTGGAAGCTAATTCTTCATTAATATCTTCCATTTTAACCCTCGTCATGCTATCGTTAACTCCAATTTTGTGCCAGCGACAGAATATACAACACATTTCAGATCGCAAGCATTTCAAAATGAAAAACTAAATGTGTTTTAAATCCCATGACTAGGTTTAGTTTAGGGACCAGTGTATGTTCATGACAATATCATAAATAATAATAATGGATGGGATTTCTATAGTGCTTTTCAAGGCACCCAGAACGCTGGACATTACTGATCCATTATTCACTCACTCTCACATTCACACTTTGGTGGTAGTAAACTACATTTATAGACATAACTGCAGACATAAGGGCAGTGATGGAAGCTGCTAAACAGCCCCTCCAACTGAGACACTGGAGGCAAGATGGGCGGGCACATAACTAGGACAGAGTGGGATTCCAACCACCAACCCTTCGATTTTTTGGCTCTACCTCCTGAGCCATGGCCACCCCAAAATGCTCACTTCCATCACATAGAGGACACAGTACTGTATTTGAATGTGATAGCAGGAGTTAAGTTTCACTTTCTCAGTTATTCAGTATTTTCTCCATTTGGGGTTGGATTTACAACCTTTCCATTGGTTTTATTTGATTAGACAAGTTTTAATGTAGGAAATGGCAGCCAAGAGAACTTTGTTTATTAAACCCTGTTAAAGACACATTTTCATCTATCTGAATAACTGAGTATATGGACTGAACATTATTCAGTGAAGACTGTTCTGTAATAAGTTTTCATAATTTCATTATATAAGTAACATGAGTTTAACAGTCAGAATTGAATCAGCTTTAAGGGGCTGTTTTTGGCTTCTTGGGGAAACATCATCATAGAAATTGGCCAGAAATGATCCTAAATTAAGACATATTTAGCAAAGGCATACATAAAGCTTAAAACTGGTAAGAAAAAAAAAAAAAGAGAAACTCATTCTATTATTGTCACAAATTCTGCAAAGGTATGGTTACAGAAATGGCACCTAATGCTCTAGCAGAACCAGTGGAAGAAATCTGATTACTGACAACTTTTTAATGAAGTATGTACATTTGGAATCCCATCACAATAGTTGAGATTTGTTTGGTAAATTGAGGTCAGGAATGGTGAGGAATGAATGAACGAACAAACGAATGAATGAAAGAACGAACGAATGAACAAACGAACGAATGAACAAACAAACAAATCTTGTTGCTGAAAAAATATTAAAACCCAAAGTGGGAACATTTTTTCCTCACCGAAAACATGGTTAACATGCAATGGTGTTTTCTGCAATCCATCTGATTTAACTGTATATTTTAGCAGAAAAGAGGTAGAGATGCATTGTTCCTCAGACATGATAGAAATGTATGTAATGGGATAAAAACGACCTCACAGTGGAATATCTTCACAGTAAATTGAATGTCTTTTGAATAGTTGTATGTATATTTATCATTAACAATAATATGTAAACAACAGCTCGTGCTCCTTACAAAACCCTGCCAAATACTGTTTGCACTATAAAATGAAGCTATACCTGAACAATTTAGGACTTAAAAGCTTCATTAAAGAAAAAAAGACGAGCAGCTAGAGCAGCTAAAAATACATCATAGATGATGCGATAGAGGAAAAAAAGCACAAATCTTGTGCACGTACATACATGTGGGTATAATTGAGAGCAAGACACTGCAATGTTCTTGTCAGTGCAATCACTGCTGATTGACAGTTAAGTGCTGCTGAGGTGACACAGCTGTGTGAGGGTGTGCATGCATGTGTGAGTATGTACGAGCACGGCATTCAGATGGAAAGGAAAAAATTAAATCAAGGATGGAATTGATATATAAAAAAAAACAGGGCTGCTAAAAGGATTGGTGCAGCTTTAGGGCAGGAAAGAGATAGAGATGGATAAACAGAGAGAGAGAGAAGCAGAGAGACACAGACTACGAAGTGGTGAGAGAGGGGAGAGAGATGAAAGGCTATTCCATCCACAGATTAGAATGTAATCCCTCTTTGAATGGATTCTCCGAGATTACAGCTTGTTCTCCTATTAAATCTGTCAGTTGCGGCAGACTCCCTGTTGTGTCAGTGACTCAGTGCGTGTCAGTGTGTGTGGTGTGTGTGTGTGTGTGTGTGTATTTCACTGAGTCTGAAGATCTATATGTGCTAGGACTTTCAACTCTTTGTGGAGACCTGGAGAGCAGAGGAATGGGCTGACAGGTGGCTCCTGTATGCAGCAGATATTGGAACATATTCTATAAATTCCCATGAGGACAATTATTATGTGTTTCCAACTGGCTGTTTTTCAACTTATACATAAAAAAACCTGGGTATAAATGACAGAAATTCTAAAATATATTGAATTGTAATTTTACAAAAAGTTTTTCTCAGCTCTACACAAACTTTGCTTAAGTGCACTAAAGAAAGTTACACACTGTAGGTTTATGAAGTCACGCACCATCGTTTATTAGCTGAATGTGTTTCCATTGAATCTAGTCACACTTAACTTGATTATTAAAGTTTTTATTAAAAGTGTTCTATGTAGTATTGATGCTCACAACAGCAGAGGAAAGTCATGTACCAGAGCACAGTAAAGACCAAAACCACCAACAAGTCAAAATTATGCCTCCACAGACTGTATCAGTCACTGAATAGAGTTTAAAGCTAACCAGGGTTCTCGCCAGGATTTTTTCACAGCGTAGGGGCATCAGAGGGCGCGGCGGCAGCGGCGGGGGGGGGGGTTTTCTCCCCGGAATGTGACAGCTTGTGCCGGTTCAGGTGATAAACGTCGCGGAAAACTTTGCCGCAAATATAACAGCCGAC
>JAPTGZ010000001.1:30402082-30414964 GCA_029814645.1 Fowleria isostigma | reverse complement strand
GTGGATGGTGCGGGGATCGAACTAGGGACCTTCTTGCTGTGAGGCGTGAGCGCTAACCACTACACCACCGTGCCGCCCAAAGTAAAATTCAAAGACACATAAAACAAATATCAAGTTAAAAAAAGTTTCAAGAATGCGAAGAGGTGCCGCACACTGAGACTCATAATATCTGACCCTCTCATCTACTGTAGCAGCGCTCTCATTTCATGTGAAAATGGAGGAAGATGAGAAAATAGTACATGCTAGAGATGCAACAGGAAAACCGTGTATCGTTCGGTCTGCTTCTCTTTTTCTTTCTCTCTCTCGCTTTCTCTTCATTCTCTCTGGACTATAGGCTGTGTGGGCTAACACGTCGCTGTCCAAAGTGATGAGTAGGTAGTGACGCGTGACATCCGTACGACCATAAATCCAACTAGATTCAACACCTATCCAATACCGTGGCATGCTATTACAAGGAAATGCGTACAGTAGATCAAAAAAACAAGCATGATGTATCATTTACAACAGCACCACCAAGAGAAGCTCCTCCCACTGCCTATTAAGACAAACGTTTTCATGACATTATCATTTATGTTTAAAAAAAAAAAAAAAAAAACCCAAAACACTGGGATTGGTAAAATAAAATGTGTTTTTGTTCTTTCTTCATAATATGTGGAGAAAACACACCCATCCAGTCACACTGTCCAACTGTTGTAGTCAAATTATTTTTCATTAAATTCATTATCTCCATTAGGTGATTTTCTTTAATCTTTGTTCCATATCGTGAGTATTTTGTAACATGAGCCCTGTGTTGTATTTCATATCATTTCATCAGTTGACTTTTGTTGCATAGCTACAAACTACATAGTACGGTGGAAGTTTAAGTGAACGTAAGGCTTTTCCTGACCACATGAATTTCCACAGTACATGAGGGAATCAGTACACAACATTAGCACAATGTACACTTTATTGTACAAAATGCAACACGGTCAAAACGCAGAGCATCATTTCCTTCTCAAAACCAAATATTAATCCTCTTAATTTGTGTTTTGTGCATCTACCGTTAGTAGAGGGTATGGCCTGTTAATGGGGGTCCCTCTCCATATACTCTGCACAGCACTCTCGTGTTTCTGGCAGCGAACAATACCATATATCTTGCTGCCTATTGAAGCATTAAAGCTGTTTTTTTAGCCATGCTACTGTATGATGATATATAAAAAATTCATACAGTACAGGGAATTAAAACCGGTATAGAAGTTCATCTGGTATGTCACCCGGCACCAAGCCCGGGTAACAGAGTCAGAGAGGCAAGCGCCACGCTGACTACATTTACATTCTGTTTTTTAACCTTGTCTAGAAAACAGTAGTAAAAGAAAAAGCAATCTAAGCCACAAATGTTCCATTTTACTGCTGTGCATGTTTATGGTTGACCTCCTTTGACTTTATATACTACTGGTAAGTTTAATCTACAGTAATGCATTATATATGTGAGGTCATCATATGTTTATAGTGTCAGGATCCTGTGAGTCAGCTTACATATACTAAAATATAAAAATTCTATTTTTAAAAATCAGCACTTTTAGACATAAATGAACAAGGAAGTGAAAATGAAACTGTATTTTGAAAAGTATCAAAAATCACCAGAATATATAGCGTACTTTTATACCCCGGCCATATGAAAGTACAGTATTTCTCTCTGGGATGTAGTGCAGAAGTACACTGTTGCCCATAAAGTTGGAATAAAATACTTTTACCTCATCTCATGAAATGATCGTGACAATGTGATTTATTCTCGATAGACTAAGTGCAACTGGGACTCACTGCACCAGGTCAAAGGTGATTATTGATGTAAACAAACATAACTAAAAAAAAGTATGTGTCTGGAAAACAAAAGTATTCAAACTTTTTGGGCAAAAGTGTATAAAGCTGTGGAAAACTGAAATGGTAATTGACTAAAAGTAGAATAAACTCATTGTTTATTGTAAAAATCATGTTCAGTATATTCATAAAGAAAGCATAGACACTGTAAGCCTGGATTAGTTGAGTTTACTTTAAAAAAAATGAGAAAAGTGGCTGCCTTAAAAAAGGAAATTATTAATTAACTTTTAAAGTACATTTCAGAATCCGAGTCAGAATCAGAATAGCCTTTATTGTCATTGCACCAGAGCGGAGCAACGAAATTGGAGCAGTATGTCACTGGGAACAAATATTCACAACCACAAACATATGGGAGACAGGTGACACGTGCCGATAGTCAGAGAGAGAGGGGGATACGACACGATAGGAAGATGCCCAAAAAAAAGAGATGGGTAAAAATCCCCTTTACAAAAGGAAGTTTCGATCCATGTAAAACAAAAAAAAAACATCACTATGCCAAGCAGTTACATCACAACAGTCAAAGACATGACATACACACACGTGACAAAATGTTCTCGGGGAGGGCCAGTGGAGGGAGACAAATTCCCGCAGCAAGAAACTGAAGGTGTGAGCAGCCAATCAAGCGCATCGAACATTCAACAACCGTCTCTTTGCACGGGCGGAAATAACACGAGGAACAGCCAGAGTTGGTGAAGATAGTAACTTAAAAGCTCAGTTAAATGTAAGTTAAATGCACTTAAAAAGTTCATTGATCATAACTTAATTTTTTAAGCCAACCACAATTCAAATTTTTTTTTTTAAATAAACTCAACTCACATAGGTTTATAGGAGATGCATAAGATTAAATGAAGTTAAAAAGGGCTAAAGCCCTACAAAAACCTAGCAAGTAAGAATATAAAAACACACTCACACACCAAACACATTCTATCAGTCAAAACATGAACGTTCGCCCAATAGAATATAGTGAGGATGAAAAACGACTAAATAAAACCAGAGAGGAGAACACTGAACCACTGCAACTATGCCGTCTTAGGGTTAGGGTCCATCTTTGGTTCCAGAATCCATGTCAACACACAGAGATATTGTTCTGGAGGTATGTTTTGGCCCAAAGCTACAGTATGCTGGTTCTTCCTGTAGTTTTCACTATAATTGATTTCAGATTGATTGATTTGAGTTGGGGGATTTACATTAGATAATTAATATAATTTACAGAGAACAAAATAGGTCTTAACAGGGATATAAAATGCCAAACTGAAACAGGCTACATCTCTAACTACACAGCCCCAAATGGATGGCACTGTATTGAAGAATTACACTTATGCTGTAAAGATTATTTCATAATGTACCATCATTAGCTGCAGGCTGGCCATTAGCTCTGACTTGCCCTACTGTAGATTTTTCTTAATAACCAGGAGACAGATATTGTCTCTTGATAAAAGCGGTGCTGGCGGAACATTCTTTAAAATGGGAACCGCCGCTGCTACCGAAGTGACCTTCAGCCACGCATTTAGCCAAGCAGCCTTTAGCTCTAACCTTCAAGCGGGAGCAGTGGGTCATTGTAATGTTTGTCCTGCGTAAATACAGAGAGTGGAAGAAGGAGCCAGCGAAACAGAGAACCGAAGACAATGTAAATGTAAATGGGGTCTTTACCTGCTGACCCACGGTTCTTCTTGCCAACTGTCCATCAGCCAGAGACAATGAGATGAAAAGAAGTGGGAGGAAGAGGTGGGGAAGAAACGGGAGTAAGAAAACAAGAAGAAATGTCATTTAGATTTCAAAGATTAAAATACACATATTAATGCCCCTTTTCCACTGTGTTGTACCAGCTCGGCTCTACACGGTCTGCTACAGCACTGTTGGTTTTCCACGCCACAGTTGTATCAGTTCGGCACGACTGAGATCGACACGGTTAGCAGAGTCAAAACTGGGAACACAAGTTTTGGTATAGTAAACAGTAACAACAATGGATGACATGGAGGTTCTGCTCTACTTGTTCCACGGCCTGAGGGTTTTTGTCACAGAAAAGGTAAAACGATAGAGCCAGAAATGGATACATGTGGAGATACGAAACATGGCTTGAAAAGGAACGTGAAAGCTATGAAAACCAATGCGGATGCACGAAGCTCAACATCAGCAGCTACTAAGAAATGATGGTAAGCTAATGCCTTATATACAATAGATGTGTCATTGGATGGTGAGGTCCATGTGAAATTCTTCTCTGATATCACTGTTGTTGGGATATGGAGTTTACATTACACTGTGTATGAGTGACGACTCTCCCTCTGACCAATCAGTGGTTGGCTGTGAAATTTCGTACTGACTTAGCCAGGGTAGAACCGCTCTGGAGGTGGTACGAAAAAAAAAAAGTACGGGTACCAGGTAGAACCCCTAGTGGAAAAGCACTAAAAGCAAGTAGAAATGAGTCATTCTGGAAAGGTGCAGTGGAAAAGGGACATTAGCAAATTAAACAGAAAACGCAGGCTTTGACATATCAGCAGCTTTACGGTGGAAGTTGGGGAGACAAATTAGACAGAAAAGCCTTCCTTAAAAACAAATACAGGCAAAACAAAAGAAAAAGAAATGGATGAGAGTGAGGAACAGACTGAGAGGAAGAAGAAAAAAAGCCATGTTATCATGAAGTCCAGAGGAAGGCAGCCTGTTTGCAGCCCATCCATCAACTGCCAGCTACCAAATTTTGTCTCTCTCATCCTTTCTTTTCTTTCCCCCTCTATCTTCCCATTCTGCCTGTATTTGTCATAAGAAAGACTGTACTCTGGGAGAAAATGATGGCATTGACATTCTACTGGCAGAAAATCAACATTCACTATTCATTTATCAATACACTTCCCCTTCACACTCCTATTCAGCCACTCTCAACTCCTCAATAATTGTCTCCGTGTGTGTGTGTGTGTGTGTGTGTGTGCCTTAGTGGGTTAAGATGTGAGGGTTTTGGTTGGAGAAAATGTGCATCACGGCCTTAATTTAGACTCTGACGTATCATATCAGCATCAGTGCAAAGTTCACTGAGCCTTTGGAATGACTCGCACATACACACTCATACGCGGTGTAAGTGACAGCAGATGAAGAGTGAGCAAGGCTGTTAATGAGGAAGAGCAACCAGAGCAGTCATAAAACACACTGACACAAAGCCGAAGTACGACAGGAGAAAACATCACAAGACCAAACACGTCATTTAATTTCATCATTTCTTTTCAAAATGGCGTTTATTTGTGGGGCTGATATCGAACCACAGTGGTTGTTGCTACCAAATCAAATGGATCAGCAGCACTGATTGAAAACTGCACTGAAAGTTGGCTCCTAGTCAGTTGTTTGGGTTTGGTTCTATCTTTTCTGACATTTCAGATTTGGAGTTTGTACTAGAATAAAATAGAACTGTCGCAGAAAAAATATTAGACCATCCTATGTTTTCTTCAGTTTCTTGTTCATTTTAACACCTGGTACAACTAAAGATACATTTGTTTGGACAACAACAAAAATAGCTCATAAGGGTTTAATTTAAGAGCTAATATCAATTTTCCATGGTTTTCTTGATAATAACCAAAATCACTTAAGTTCTTACATCAAAAGCTATGGCATTGTGCTGACAAAAACAGTGCTTTTAGACATTCTGTCTCTACCAAATTATTTGTTATGACTCTCTGATTCATGTAGGAGAAGGGGAGGGAGGGTTCGAGCTCATAGAACTATGGGAACCCAGAAGGACATGTTGGCAAATTCAAAAAAAAGAAAATACATTTTTTAAAAGTACAACTCAATGTGATCTACAAATTGGATTTTTCAAATAAATCAGTCTTTTTTTCCCAGCCCTACTCTCATTCAAGACTTGTAATTTGCTGCTGGGTGAAATATTAATAATTATTAATGACCCTAAGTGTCATAGCATACGGCTTCTAGATGAGAAAGAAGAAAACCAGGCCAGTTAAATTTTAAAAACTACTAAGAACGTGAAAAAAACCCAAAACAAAAACAAAAACAAACACCTCGTCGAATTAAAGGAAAGGTGTACAAGACAGTAGTGAGACCAGTGATGTTGAACAGTTCAGAGATGGCTGCACTGACCAAAAGACAGGAGAGTTGGAGGTGTTGAGGTTTTCTTTCAGAGAATAGACAGGATTATCAGAGGGACAGCTCAGGTTGGACGTTTGAAGATAAAGTGAGAGAGTCCAGACTGAGATGGCTGGGACATGTGCAGAGGAGGGGTAGTGAATACATTGGTAGAAGGTTGATGAAGATGGATGAAAGGGAAGACCAAACAGGAGATTTATAGATGCAGTGAACGGGGACATGCAGATAGAAGACACAGAGGAGAGTCTGATGGAACCAGATAATCTGGAGACACATAAAGGGAGCAGCTGGAAGTAGTAGTAGATTTAGTCTCCTGTTATTGATATTTAAAGGATGGACAGAATGACACACTTCAGTGAGTACATACACTGACTGCAAACACCAGGCTAATGCTAGTGCTAACTCCCTGAAAGCATCAATGCTTCAGCTAGCAGGATAATGTGACATTAAACACCATCAAGTACTTTAAGCTAGTTAATAAATGTGAACACATACAGTGTGTTTGGAAACAGTACAAGTAGAATATCATTAATAAAGTAAGCACTAATTAAGAAGCTGACAGACCAAATAAATGCTAGTTATTCCAACAGCCAAGCCATACTTTGCAAATAGAACTAATTTGCAGCTGCTGATCAAAAAAAATGACAGTTTATGCAAAAACAGAAGCTCGGAAAGATAGATTTAGTGGGCAGCGGGCTGTCAATCAGCGCCTGCTCGGCCTCATCAAGGCTTTCTATTAGCACTAAAATCTTATTAATGCAGTAATAATTTGAAAACCACCATTAGCACACTTACTGAATCAATCCATGACTAATCAGGGAAAAAAAAAAAAACAACAACTTTGTATTTCAAGGAAAAAGTGGATATTTTTTGAGTGAAGGCCAATTGGATTCAGGCTTTTTTGAAGCCAGCTGTCAGTGGTATTACTTTTCAAGATTCTTCTGTATTGGCTTCAGTTTCAAGGCATGGAAGTTGCCTTGGGTGGACTGTACCTATTAAACCTGTCGCTCAGTATAAATACATGCATAAAAAGTATCGTTTTGATATTACTGCCGTAAAAACCGTGCCCAGTCCTCACCTAAAAACTGTTTAAACAGAGCTGTTAAGTAGCATCTTGGGGAGCCTATTATTTTAGAGTGGAGTCTAAAAAGGGGTCACACACTCACAAATCCAAACAGACACACACAGAGCGGCACATAGCTTTGGACTGGAGGGCATATGATTCAGTGTGTGTGTATTCAAATGATGTGTCGGACTGAGTCATCTTCAGTTTCAAAAGGGAACAGAGAAATAGTGGGGACATCAGGGAACAACAGGCCGAGAAAACCACGAGATACAGGGTGTGTGTGTGTGTGTGTGTGTGTGTGTGTGTGTGTGTGTGGGTTCACTCCTCTACAAAGCATCTGACATAGATCGGAATCCACTCAACTTCCACATTCAACAGCCCTGTTTTAGGATAATTTTGCCTGGGGAGGAAAACAAAGAGGAAAACAGAGGGAGAAGAGACAGACCAAGGTCATCTGAACTGGGAGATGAACCAAACATTCCCGACACTTTTAACCCTGATCAGTGGCTGCAAAAAAAACCCTTTAAACCGTAAAACTACACATATGACATCAAAGCTGAGCTCCTCAGAAATGAATGGAAATAAATGTCCAGGATGTTCAAAAAAATATTATGCTGTTTAGACCACTGCTCAGATCACATCTCATTTACACTGACATCTACTTTAACAGCAACAATAAAAAATGAAAAAATAACCCTAAAGTCTTCATAAAACTCTGGCAGAGTATTATTTATGAGTATCTTGATTGGTCTGCACTCCACAGCCCATAATAACCTAGTAATGACTCATAAATGCTAACGATAACTCATTGGTCCTCTGCATCAGTTAGTAGCTGACAAAAACTGGAAGAACATAAAAAAACTTGAGAATACGATCATGTCGCTTCGTAAATGCAAAAGAAATTTCAGCAACTTATGACATGTTCACTCAAGGTAAATAATAGAGGTGTAAAAAAATATCAGTACAGCAATATATTGCGATATTTTGGCCTCCAATATAATATCAATATTTCCACCCTTAATATCAATTTTTTGGAAAAACAAAAATGATATATCTTAATAATATCATCACAACATCAGTTTAATTCACAGTAGTATAAGTGACAAACTTGATGCATTTTATGTTTAATGCTCTTTATGTTTTAATGCACTTTACGAGATGCACTTTATGTTAAGTGTATGTATTGTATGTAACACTGCATTTGACTAATTATTTCAAAACCAATAAAACAGAAAATTGTTTTCAGTCAAATAGTTTTGACTTAATTTGTCCTTTCAATTTTGTGAAGTATTGTGTGATTTACATTTACATCATCTCTATTTTTTCTTAGTTAACTGTGTAGAATATTGCAATATATGACAATATTGTAATATCATGACATATCGTGATACTATCGTATCGTGATCCAAGTATCGTCATGTGTATCGTATTGTATCGTGAGGTTCTTGCCAATACTCACCCCTAGTAAATAACAGCATATGAAGGTGACAACTATTATGAAAAGTTTATAGAATGTATGAACACACTAATAAGGAGAAGAACTGATGCAATATATAATGGAATGCCAAAGTAATGCTTATATACTATATTAACTAATGAACCTAAATTATGCTAACAGGATGGCAGAATAACAAATTGACTATTATGAAATACATACATGGGGGTCTCTTCTTTCAAAGATTATTCACATTTTAATATTAAAATGTTTAATTTTCAATCTTCCAGCCTGTAAGTGCACAGAGTGATGATTTTTTTCCCCATTCATTCTAATGTAAAATTTCTCTCATTAACATGGTTTACTAACTCCATGTTCCAACAGTCACGTTATTCAGGTCTGACTTTTCTCCGCATTTTTTACATTAATAAGTTCAGAAGACTCTTTCACAACCCTCACCTTCAAGAATTTTTGAGATAAGATGTACTGTTATGTATTGACATCAGTTTGATTGACAGGTTGTTTCACAGTGAATTTAACACAAACCCTGTTTTCTCCATAAGGAGCCATGTTATAAACTCTACAAAAAAATCTTTATAACTCTCACATTTATGGGATTTAACCAACAAGTTATGTATCACATTGTAGGAAAAAGTCATTTCTTGCAAAGATTATTCACATTTTAGTCTTCCAACACTTTGTTTTCAATCTACAGGCCTCTAAGTGCACACATAAAGTAATGTGAATGTGATGAAGTCATACAGTAATGATGTAAAGCCCTTTAAACTAATATATAAGATAACTATGAATAACCAACTATCATCATTGCCACCAACAAACTCAGCAAGTTCACTTTTACTCAAAAGTAAGCTCCCTATTTTATCAACTCTACCGCTTCTTGAACATGTGGATTTCCACGGGCCAACGTACTAGTTGTATGTATAAACTTATAAAAAAAAAAAAATGAATACAACAACTTCAAAACCCAGTCTATCCTTAATTAAAGGCCATAATTTTAATTTTGTATTAAAAATAGCCTTCTATATGTTGGTTGCCAATACACAGTGAGAAGACCACTGTGTTTTTCTTTAGTGTAGTGTATACTGTAGTCCTGTAGTTCTCCAAATTGGAAGCATTGCATGTATTTATGTACTAAAGGGTACAAATGAACATCCTGGTTGATAATAATGCAAGATATTACAAAACAACTTGAGATGACGTGAAAACATTAGTGTTGTCCAAGTGTGCGCTGAGCTCTGAGTATGATTTGTATTCATGAATTCACTATTGTGCATTCAGTTGCCTGAAGGACCTACAAACAAGCAGGTCACCATGTCCTTGGAGTGCGACTGTGTGTGTACGTATCTGTGTCTGTTTATTGTGAACAATAGAGTATGTACAGTACAGGTGTGCTGTTGCTGCTATTCAGTATGACAGTCCAGTGTGTTGCACTTGTCCTTTTGTGTCTGAAAAGGTTGCTGTTGCGTTGCTATGTGTGTCGTGTCTCGCTGCGTTACATCCCCCCCGCTGACCTGTACAGGTGCTGCCCCCTCTGTCCCCAGAGGTGGGTTACCGATTTGCTGCCCCTCCCACCACCCCACCGTTGACAGAGTAACGGTGCCGCTGGATTCTCCTTTATTTCTGCTGTTCGTTCGCCCCGTTTACACACAACCGCACATCCCTGTGCATTCCCCTCCTCATCGTCTCTTCATTCTCCCCATCCGCCCACATCCAGCATCCACTGTCACATTTTCCCCCGGTGAAAGAAGACTTTTTTAGCAACACGTTTTGGGGCTTTTCTTTCTCTCTCTTGGCTGTTTTAAACCCCAGAGTTCACCCTCAAAACCCTTACCATTCCAATTTACCCTGTCAATCTCGCACTCTGTTCTCTCTGTTCCTGTTTTTCCGTCTATAACACACACACATACACACTTATGCAAACACATACCAATTTGAAATTCATATCAACGACTATACAGATGTAACCCTACAATTTTTATGAGGCTTTCACATGAACGGGGAAACATGAGAACTCACAGGCTCTAAGAACACACACAAACACACACATGTAGTTGCGTGCTGTAAAATAATAAGCTGGCTGGAGTATTGACCTCTGACTTAAGAGCAATTCCTGACGGCCCTAGCTGATAGCATTTCACAGTCGGTATGCTTCGTCTCCTTCCACCCAGTAGTCTAGCAGTCTGTCTCACTTTGTAAATCTGACTAGAATTGAAGAGGCCTATCATTTATACATGACACATAAACAGCAGTGAGTAGGTTTACATGTAAAATTTTAACCCTCCCTACATATCCTACGCTCATCTTCCTTCTATTTGAGGTAGATTCGGCGTTTCTCTATTATAAATGTGGACTACGGGAAGGTTAGATTTTCCTGCTGTCTGCTTGTCGGTGCCAAACACTAGCACCGGTTGACCTTTCCAATTTACCATGTCAATCATGCAGACACACACATACACGAGCTCAGCCAGTATGAACAACCCAGGCTTCCATACACGTCCAGGTAAAAGTTGCTGTCAATCATCCTGGTATGGAATCCCAAATGTCACCAGGTTCTGACATTCTCTTTACTAACTGTCTAAAATAAAAAAGGTTAGCTTACCCCTACCTCTCATATCTATCGCTTGGCAACCTCTCCTCCTCCTGTCTTCCACACCCATATAATTTGTACGCTCCAGTTTTCACATCCCATTATTTTAGGCTTTAGGTTTATTTGTGCCCAAACAGATGACTGCTCTCAAATGTGCACTTGAGATAAAAACCCGCCAATCCCCTTGTTAAACAATACCTCTTATCACCTCTAGAGCCAAACAAAAAGCACCAAAAAAAATGATGTACAAAAAAAAAAAGGTACAGCTGAAACTGCTAAACAAACAAAGCGACCTCAAAAAGAGACAAGAGGAGCGCGCAGGAAATCATGTCAGTGCCACATAATTCATACTGTGAGTCTAATGATGGTATTAAAAGAGGAGATATCACTTCCAATTCAAAAGAAGAGAACTACTTCAACAAATGCATGCTTCTGATAGAAGACACAAAGAGAAACAGAAACCTCTGATCCTACAAAAAAACCCTCTATAAAGTTAAAAAGCCAAGACAGAAGAGATCAGGATTAGAGAGTCTTAAAGGGAGGGAAAGTTGGAGCCAAAAGTTGGAGAATGAATAGTCTGACTCATTAGCACTAGAATACATGCATGCAAATATGGTACCATCCAAGGACACAGACTGGGGTAGTATCTACCCATGAGACCTTCATGAGTATTTGGACAGTGAAAGCTCAAGTTCCAACTTCAAACACATCTGTACTGTTTTTCTTCAAATCCACCATGGTGGCGTACGGGGAAAAAAAAAACAGACACAGTTTGTTTTACTGTTCAAATGCTTCTGGAAGTGGACTTGACCCAAGTGTTGCCTGATATGCCCTTGAGCAAAGAATGCATTACATGGCAACCTACAGCTCCCAGTCTGAGGTGTGTGTGGTATGTACCTGCATGCTCAGATGTGATGGGTTAAAAGGTCAATTTCAGTGTGTGTTGCATGCCCACATGTAAAATATACAGTCGCGGAAAAAAAATAAAATTATTAGACCATCAAAAGTCATCAAAAACAATGGGTTATGCAATCAAGTACTGTGTGTATCATGTGTTTAAAATAGACAGAAAAAAGCATGAAATGTCTAAAAGCACTGTTTTTGTCAGTACAATGCCATAGCTATTGATCTGAGAACTTATGTGAATTTGGTTATTATCAAAAAAACAAACAAAGAAAAAATTGACAGATATCAACTCTTGAATTAAACTCTCATTAGATACTTTTTTTGTCATTATTGTATTTGTCAAAAAAAATGCACCTTTAGTTGTACCAGGCAGTAAAATGAAGAAGACATTAAAGTTAAAACATAGGGTAGTCTAATAATTTTATCCACGACTGTACACTTACGAACAAAGCGTGGTACACACATAAAGATTTTCTAAATCTGAAGAAAATCTGTATCTGTTCCAGACCCCACACATGAAGATAAACATCTGATATTGAACAGTTTTGACCATACTGTATGTGGTGTGCCTCAATAATCTCAGCACAGCACACCACAGTTCTTGGGACTATTTTTGATGCAAAAATCCCAAACAAACAAACAAACAAACAAACAAAAAAAAAGACTGTGGAAAAAGTTACGGACACATCGTGAACATGGACTTTACGCTTGTTGACATGCTTGTTTTTATTCCTCCGTCAGCTTGCTTCTTGATTGGCTACATTCCGTTCCACATCATCATGACTCAGGAGTCGTCGGCTTTCCTCACACACATAAAGATTTTTTGGTGGTAAATTTTGAACAAGTAGGGCGGCACGGTGGTGTAGTGGTTAGCGCTCACGCCTCACAGCAAGAAGGTCCTGGGTTCGATCCCAGCACCATCCA
>JAPTGZ010000001.1:30326176-30337833 GCA_029814645.1 Fowleria isostigma | reverse complement strand
GGGTGGGGGGGGGTGCTCCACTGTAAACCCAGTCCAGACAGGAGGCTTTTTGGCAGCTTCATCTCTAAACCGAGTGCCAGCCAGCCTCCTGCCCACACATACAGCGGATCCATACACACACCTGCTCATACAAGTATTCACACAGGGACCATTCAGCATAGGTCAGAGCCGTTTCAACAGGATGTTTGGTTGGTGTACAATTTAGGGGACATATGAATGAATGCATCCTCTGATTGATAGTTAACGCGTTACCTGGTGAGAGCTGCTGTGTTTGTGTCAGTGGACCTGTGTGAATGCTGTTCAAATGCTTTCCAAAATATTTTTAAGCATTTCTCATGATAAAATTGCCTGTCAGTTTGAGTTGTGGTGTGGTGTCCTCTGTCCTCCTGTAATAGGTTACTATAAAACTCAGCTGCAGAGTCTGTGGAGAGAGGAGGAAGCTTCTGTACCATATTCAACATTTTTTTTCCGGTTTGTGTGCAACTGAAAACAATGGTTTCATAGTGTTCTCTTGTTTTTGTTTCAAAAACAGAAATAACTACAGTTAGTACCAAATACTCTAAATATTTCAGACCTCAACAACAGCTACGTTTCGAATAAAAAAAAAAAAGTGTATGGAACACCCAAGCGTTCAGAAAATAACTTCTCGCCTCTACTTGAGGTGGTTTTTGCCACTTTAAAAGGTGCAAATAATAGAAAATGACAACACATTCAAGTGCAGTTAAGTAAGTTCTGATGGTGAACATTTCACTAAAGTTACCGATCCCCAGCATCTTCCCCAATATTCACGTAAGGCATTTTAGACTGATATAGAGACCAAATTATTCCTTGGTCTCATCTGTGAAAACTCAGTATCACCATTTTAAATACAAAACAGAATGTTCCTATCTCTTCTACTATGTTTATTACAGTCTTTGTGACATATCCTATGGCCCAATCCCAATTCACCCCTTAGCCCCCTCCCCCCTTACCCCCACCCCTCCATTTTGCACATTCACATGAAGGGGTAGGGGTGTTCCAATTCTCAATGACTTGGAGGAGAAGGGCTAAGAGAGAGGGCTGTTTGGCCCTTGAAACAGATATTTTTCAGGATCACACTGCAGACAGAGGGGTAATCTCCTACAATTCTGTTTGAATCATCACCAACATGGAGGTAAACACATCAAAAAGTGCAGCAGTTGATGAAAGAAACACACAAATGTATATATTTTCTTCATAAACAAGTTAATCATTTGATGGACAGTGTCAATCTGTTGTAGACCGTATTTCTGCAGTTTGTCCAAAGCTCGTGCAACAGAGATGGTTACAGCTACTGACGGCATGGTGAATTCTTTTGGAAACAAAGTTGTTGCATTAGTTTATAGTGGCATCGACAACTACTGAAGACATAACAGGTTTGGAAGAGTTGCCTCATTTCATAGGGGAACGTTTCAACCCTTACCCCTGCAACTCCAAATCAAGGGGTAGTGCCAAGTACAAGGGCCAACTACTAGGGATAAGGAGGAGGGTCAAGAGGAAGGGGTAAGAAGTAGGGGGAAAAGGGGAGGGCCAAGGGGTGAAGTGGGAATGAGCCTATATGCCTTGAGCATCTGACAACATTAAAACCTCATTTCTTGACATTAATTGATAATGTCATCTTTTTCTAAACCAGTGGTTCAGTGTTTGTGTTCCTTGGTATACTTATGGTCACATTACATTTGTTTTTTTCATTGCAGTTGTATGACCACACAAGGAAAAAACACCAAAACCCTGATGTCGTCACCTGCATGTTCATCTTTTACTGTTTCTCTAAAAAATATTTAATGTGCATTACCTTTCGCATTGGAAAATATCACAGTAAAATTAAAAGGAAATGGAAACCACTTTTTCAGATAAACTCTGAGGTCATGAATATTTAACTCATATCGGTCTGGGTCAAGCCCTACAGCGCCACCTGCTGGTGACACGAGACAGATGGGATTATTTGCTTCAAACCACTTTATGGAAATGCACATAAACAGCACTTTAACTTTTGTGAATTTTCAAAAGTCTGTGCCAAATGAATCCATATTTTATGGAAACATAGATTAATGTGTCTGACCCTAATGCCTTGACATTTTAACAGGTAGTCTTTTACGTCTGACTGCCAAAATTCATGTAGTTGTAAATATGCTACTTCAAGAGTTACTTTAGTTGAGCTTAAACTGACCAAATAAAAGTTACCACCATGTGAAAATCCTGTCATCCAACTAACCCCAGTGTTCCTCTTCCACAGATACAGTTCTACTATTGTGGTTTATTTTTCTTGCTTCATTTCTTTTGTCATCTTCTTTGGCTTAATAGCTGACGATGGCCTGTAACTTCCTGTGCTTAGTTCAAACCACCCAAAAAAAACTGTTTTCACAAATGGAACTCAGAGCTACCTCTTTGTTTTTGGACCAAATTGGTTCCATTGAGAAGTTGGCTGCAATTTTTGATTGGATCAAACAGAAAAATCTGACAGTGAGGACAAAACACAATATACACACAACATTACACACAAAAGCACCTTAACAGCAGATACTGTTTTGCGCTGTTAGTGCACTGGACTGTACATACTGTATTTTACACAGTCTTGATCAGTGTTGGGGGAGTTGCTTTAGTAAATTATATTTTGCTCATTACTCGTTAGTTTTTTAAAGAATAGCCCATTACTTTATTTACTTATTCGAAGAGGAAAGCAACTTTTTATATGTTACTCGTTACTTTCAAGTTGCTCAGCTTTCAGCGTAATCACATATCAGATCCACCAAGTGTAGGGCCCGTAGAGCCTATGGGTGACTAACAGGTAAGGCATTGTTAGGCTTACAGTTCTGACTCATGGTGTCACATTAATAAAAATAAAAATTAATATAAAAAGGCCAATAAATGTAACACAGACACATTAACGTAAATAAATATTAATATACCACCCCCTTGAACTCCTACACATAATACAGAACACAATGAGTAAAATGTCAACACACAACACTGGTCTTGATACACTGACTCTCTAGTTTTTTTTATATTGATATACATGTTCTTGAGTGTTTTGATATTTTCTCTTTATTTTTAACCAAAATTTGGTTATGTGCACATGACAATAAATATTCTTGAATCTTGAAACATGACAGATATGAAGGCACCATAAAATTTAAACAGCTTCAGTAAGATGTCATTGATAGTACAATCATTTTTCAACATAATTTGACTGAGCGATGAAAACTGATTCTTTAAAGTTTAGTGGACGCGATGGACATAAATGTTCAAGTCATTCATCAGGAATTGTACGTCTTTGTTTTTACTTCTTGAATTAAGTCTACAATGTGAACACAAACATGGCGGTGGAAGGTTTAATCCTGATTTTAAGAGATGAGTGGGCACAAGCACAAGCTGGACGTCATAAACGGTGATAAGGGATGCGTACTGCCGCAATGTTACGTACAGATGTGGGAAGTGGCCTTGGAGAACTTTGCTTATTTCCTTCAACAGTTAGGTGGAGTTTTGGAAACTTTGATAGATCTGTTTTTGTAATGGGATTAAACAGTCTAACTGAGTTAAGACTAAGAACTGAACCCCTGCCAGCAGCTCTTGACATTCCACTGCCAGTAGCTTGACAGTGGCTGCTTTAGTGATTTTCCATGCATACTTTAAATGAAGCTATTGTTAACACAGCCTGGGGTTGAAGATTTGTTATACAGTATATTTGCTGAACATTCTTTAATCCTCTCGCTTCGTCAAAAAGCAGTGCCTCAAAAAATAATCTTTAAGAAACATTTGTGTAACTTCCTGATGGGAGGAAAATGTGAGGAGGTCTTCACTTTCTAATTAATATAAAAAAAAAAAAAAAAAAATCCATCAAATTATTATTATTATTTTTTTTTATCTTACTGAAACTTGGCTTCTTCTGGTTGGTTTTGACATTATTTGTTTTTTGCATCAAAGCTAAGAAACAAGTATTTTTTTCATCAATGTAAGGAAAATAAATGTTCCTTCTGCCAAAACACTGCTGTAAGGTAAATTACCAACAGACAGCAGCCTAATATCCCTGGCAGCTATCACATTTACACTTAAATACCAACATTTTCCACACACACGTATCAAATGTTTTAAACATGAACAGCCTGCCTCTATTTAGCTTTTATCTTGTAATACAAAACAAAACATGAACAAAATGACTATGTCTCTGTAATAACCCCACTGGACCTGAACCAAATGAGAAGAAATAATGGAAGGCGCCTGCTGATGCATTAAAAATGGGCATCAAGTATTTAGAAGGCCTGGATTGTGTCTATCTCAATCCAAATCAAGGCCAAAGCATTTTGGACTTCAGTAAAATGAAAAGGGAGAAATGTTCAACCCCAGGCACATCTACAGCTTCAATATCAGAACAAAATGATGCTAAATACCTCTTAAATTTGACAAGATTTGACCAGAATTATGCTGACACCTAATCATTACACCCATATGCAAGTCTTAACATCTTATTTAGTAAATAAAACAGCCTCTGGTCCTCCATTTTTCAACCAGACCTCTGACGTGGCAGCACAGATCTGCTCCCCTTCAGCAGCAACAGCATTAGTGAGGTCAGGTACAGATGTTGGGCAGTAAAACCTGGCTCACAATCTATATACCTGTTCATCCCATGGATAAGGTTGAGGTCAGATCCCTGTGCAGTCTGGTCAACTTCATCCACTTCATCCAGGAGGTAAAAAACAAAAACACATTTCTTTCTGGAACTCACTTGGTACACAGGGGCGATTGGTTAATTATTGGTAGAGACCATATTTAGAGCTTTTGGGTGTGAAAATATCCTTGACATTGAAGGAAAATACTGTAAAACTGCACCATTTCAGATTCAACGCTAATGAAAGTGGTGACCTGATGTTAACCCATAGATAATGATGCTGCTTCTCTCCATTGCATCCTCTTCTGCTTGGATGTGCAACATTGGCACTAAGAGAATGAGACTCACATCACTGTCATTAGCTGTGTTTCTATTACCCTCAGAAATGCGCAAAATGTAAATTGCGCAGTAGAAAACTGATAATGAAAACACAAAAATGTCACAAAAACTGTCAAAGATGGCAAAAAAGTTTTTATGCTCTTATGAAGTGGTTTTTTGAGACGTTTTGATATAGAAGTATTGCACAAAAAATGTCATGGAAACACATTTTGAGCATCTTCACTAGTCTCGGGCATGGCAGGTCCGGTGCCACGAGAAGTTGTATAACGTAATAGTTCATTAAATGTTACCGGGGTCATTTGGAAATCCTGGATCCACAACTTGTTGGTGAATTCTGTACAGTTATCTCCCAGAAATCCATTCTGCGAGGCCACTGCCAAGGACTTTGCCTTGGGAGGCACCTGCAGAGTGCTGCGAGTTACGCACGGACACACCTCTCTCTGCGAGAACTTCGACATATCACATGACAGATAGACAGGACTTCACTTGACTCGCGGATCAGAACCAAACACTCTTTAATGGAAACACCTGCAAGTAGCAATTATACTTTGTCAAAATTGTAGAGATATCGCTTTTATTTTGCGCAAAACTGTAATGGAAACCCAGCTACTGAAGGGTTTTGATGGTGACATTATGTTCCACCTGGGAGTGTCTGCTGAGTCAATTCTAATACCTACTGGTAAAATATAGTATACTGGTCTGGTAGGGATGTACCAGTAATGATAAACTGTGGTAAAATTCCTGGTAGTTAGCATTACATTTTCAAATGCTGATAATCATTAAAACCGTGTTTAATTACCGCACTTTGAAAAAGTCATGATAGAACTGCTCATTTCCTGGAGAAGCAGCAATACACCAGATGCATGCTCAGTTTGTAAATGTTCATGCATGAAAACATGGCAGAAGGTACCCACACGGACAGGGCTCCAGAGATTTTTCCACTCACTAAAAAAATGAAGTCTTTAGTCTGGATGTATTTTGCATTTTTATATGCACATTTGATTTCTAGATAAGATACATGAAACAGTGAAAGTGTTTTCTTTTGTACCAGTTCTTAAATCTGTAAGACTAGATCTAGTTTTGAGCACTGAATGTAAACAAAGTATTGTTGGTTCTTATTTACAATTTACCTCTTAATGTCATAAAGTGCAATCTTTAATGTGCATTTGTATGTTTGATGTTCACATGTTAATAGAGGTGGCTGTGGCTCAGGATTTAGAGCGAGTTATCCAGTAACCGAAGGGCTGGCGGTTCGAATCCCGCTCTATCTTAGTCATGTACTGTTGTGTCCTTGGGCAAGACATTTCACCCACCTTGCCTCCAGTGTCACTCACACTGGTGTATGAATGCATATGAGTGTTTGGTGTTGGGTGGAGGGGCTGTTGTGCATGAATTGGCAGTCACGCTTCAGTCAGAGTGGCCCCACAACCTACAAATGGAGTTTACCGCCATCAGAGTGAGAATGTGCAAGTGGATCAATAATGTAAAGTGCTCTGGGTGCCTTGGAAAACACTATAAAAATCTAATCCATTTTTATTATTAATATTTTAATGTTTCTGACAACAGAAAGCACATTGTGTGTATTAATTAGTTAATTAATTAATTAATTTTAAAACGGTTTAATTATTTCAGTGTGTGTATGAGTACTTTTTGAACATTTTGAGGACATTTCAAAAATACTGCGGTAATAATGATAATCATAATCATTTTGGTCAAAATAATCGTGACATAAAATTAACCTACTGTTACATCTTTATGGTCCGGTCTGGTGTTTGACCTGTTATCAAGCCGTCTCCTTTCCAAAACTCTACCACCACTTCCTGATCACATTGTGCTCCTCTAAATCAGTTGATGGAAATGTGCACAACCACCACTTCATTTTGTTCACATGAAATTTACTTTCCAGTCATATGAAAATTTAGCTACTACTATAAAAATGTCAAAATGGTCTTCATAAAAAAGATGTTAATGTGGCCAACATATCCCTTCAACATAAAAAAAAAAACCCACAACATATATTCCCCTTTCTGTTTACATCCTGTTAGTGTCCAAACCTTTGCTGAATTCCATCTCTGTCATTGCACCACTTCTGTCTGATGAGCCTTGAAGATTTTTCCATTTAAAAAATACTGCCTGCATATGCGAGTGCACAACAGGCCGATAAAAAGTGAAAGCAAAAGGGAGAAAAAGGAGTGATGGTAGAGGTTACAACAGTAACGAACACTAATGTGTTTGTGAGAGATTTTAACAGCCCCACTCACTGACTCAGAAAACATTTCCCTACCTTCTGCCCTACACACTCTGCAGCGCTGTGACTTGTAATTAACGCAGTGCCTAAATCACAGGCTTGCTTCCTCAATCACCTTTACAGTTCTTTCAAACGGTCAAACGGGCACAAAAGGGGACTTTTTTCTGCGGAGGCTCACCAGCTTGGCCAGCTGCCACTGCCAATAAGTCCTTCACAAAATCTACTCACATACGCACAAGGAAAGGTGACACACACAAAAGTACCTTTATGTAGACACGGTCATGGGTCTGCGGGCTGAAAGTAATTGGTGTGAGTGTCTATTTGAGAGAGAAAGCGGGAGGATATGAGTTAGAGGAGGCTGCCCGACACACTGTTTGTTCAGCGTCCCCTGGCATGGCCTGAGGGACAGGCACACAGAGGTGGAAAGGCGACGGGGAGGGGAACCAAGAGGAAGAGAGAAGCAGGAAAAGACGAGTGCAGAGAGAGAGGCGTAATGGATAAACACAGAAAGGATACGTTACTCGTGCCGCGCTGCTTTTTCAGATACGGAAAGTGCTCGGTTCACTTCCTCTCAAACCTCCGCTTACGTCTGTTTGTCTATTATCGTAAATGGACCAGATACAGAGCTGGCTGACCCATTAGGGCAATATAGGCAAATGCTAAGGGCACTGTGGCCTCCAGGGGGCGCCACAAAATGGGAAAAAAAAATTACCCTCAGTATAATTATATTAAAGCTAGTTATTACCTTTAACTCTTAAAATGAAAAGCAATGCTCAATAAATTACACAGATAATGACACTGCCAAAAAGGCTTTTTATTTTTTTTCAAAGAATCATCGTTTTTATATAATAGCTGTAACACTCCTGTATTCAAAAGTACTTTTTGTTTTGATACCCACATTTTTTATTGAAGTTTTTCCACATTTTAAACAAATAGATACATGTTCAACTGTGTATTCTATTTTAGAGTTAGATAAACAGATAAAAAGGAACAAACAAACAAAAAACCACAAAATAACAGTCATGGTTACTGATACCTATCATTAAAAAAATAAACAGTAAACATATTCAAGTCTGTCACTCCATAAGCATCGTTCCCTGTCATATTGTGTCCATTTTTCCTACTTAGTCAGAAAAACACTTTCTTTCATTCTAAGTCGATTTGTCATTCTCTCCATCGTATAAACCTCTCTTATGACCTCTAGCCACTGGGTTGTAGTGGGTGGTTCAACCTTACACCAGTTTGTTGTTATTGCTTTTTTTTTTTTTTTTTTTTTTTTTAAATGTGACCAATAATATTTTTATTGAATATCCATCTGTCTCTAGAACATAATTATTCAAACTTCTGAGATACATAACTTTACATTCCCTGGGTATTACGTATCTCTAAATGTCCTTCATTATGTTATGTACACTTTCCTAGAACGAGTCCAGTTTATGATACTCCCGGTAGACGTGTGTGGTTTGCTTCTCTCGCTCCACAGAACCGCCAACATGTATGTGGGGATCCAGTTTGTTTGCTCTTCAGTTTAGGTGTAATGAAGTCCAGGAAGTCAGGTTTTTCCATCCAAATTCCCTCCATGTCGTTGAATTTGTCACTGTGTGTTGTGTTTGACACATCTCATACCGTTCTTCCAGAGTAATGTTTATGTTCAGTTCCTTCTCCCATTTCTCTTTAATATACAGAGTAGAAGCAGTTTCTGAGTCTCAGCCTTCAGTACAGTACTGAGACTGCCTTGAGTTTAGTTCCACTGCATGTCCTGGTCATTATATCAAGTACACCATTCAAGATTTTCACAGTTTGTATCTCCTTTATAAAATAGTCTCTTAACTGTTTGTCCAGTCTAGGGTTCAAACTAAACATTGTGAAGCAGTCTTAGCTGTTATGCTGCACAGAAGTGGAACAAGCACCAACTGAACTGAGATCAGCCCCCAAATGTGAACATTTTTACATCCAGGTTAAAAACCTTCCTCTTTTCATGTGCTTAAGAGTAAACTTTTTTCCTCAATCTTGTTTCTGAAATGCACTTTTTGAATTTTAATGTCTTGTTTTACTTTATTTTTTCAATTTAATGTATGATTTCAATATAGTTAATGTTTCTTTTATTCTGTAAATCATGTTTTAATGTCTTTTTTTTCCCCTTTTTTGATTTTAATGTCATTTCAATGTCTTATTTTTTTCCTGTGGTTTTATGCCTTTGTAAAGCACTTTGACTGACCGTGTGGATGAATAGCGCTATACAAATAAACTTGCCTTACCTTAACTGTAAGTATCTAAAACAGGGGTGTCCAATTCTGGTCCTTCAGAGCTACTATCCTGAATGTTTTAAATGTTTTCCTCTTCCAACACACCTGATTAGAATGATAAGCCTATCATTCAGCTCTGCAGAAGCCTGATAACGACTGTCAGGTGTGTTGAAGAGGGAACATCTAAAACCTGCAGGATAGTAGCTCTCAAGGACCAGGATTGGGCACCCCTGATCTAAAATGATCCCCATTTTCTAGTCCATATCTCATTCTTAACTTCTGAAAGTTCATTTCCTTCCCATTCTTTATCCATTTCCACATGGCTGTGAGCCCTTTCCTACCCCAGCCCATGAAGTTATGGTCACTTAAGCCTGGTTTGAATTTATCATCATTCAAAAGTACTTTTGAGATATTTAAGTCCAGTGTCTGCGAATGTTGGGCCATCAACGGATGCCACAACTTCAGCAGCCTCAAGCAGTCAATGAAGAAGAGGAGGTAAGGGTATTTACATTGCATTTCAGATTTTTTTGGTATTTATTTGTAATTTGTTAAGCATGTAAATTGGCTGACATGCTTGCTATCTTATAGATTAAAGACAATGGTAAAAACAAAGCTAACCTATTCAATTTCTTTTGTATGTGTATGTAAGGGCGGCACGGTGGTGTAGTGGTTAGCGCTCATGCCTCACAGCAAGAAGGTCCTGAGAAAATGAATGAATGAATGTGTATCTAAATCGCTGATGGAAGGGGGCGCCATATAAAATCTCACCTAGGGTACCACATTGGGTAAGGCTGGCTGTGACCAGATGGGTTTCTTCTGGCACAAGAATAATTTCAATTATAACCTCGTAGGTTGACCAAAGAACCATAATTAGTATTGTGGTCTAATTCAACCCTGTTCAACATGAAGCTGTTCCCTGACAAGTTTTTGTTTTAATTGAAAAGACAGATGAATGATTGCAAAATGTGTTGAATTCCTGCACTTAAAAGCCATGATTATAACAGTTTAATAAACCTAGGACTTACACTAAAACTAGCAGTGAAAGTTTAATTACCTTGATACAAAATACAAATTCAATGAACACGAAAAAACTCAACAAATCCTATAAAATGGATTGCAGTTACTATTAGCTTTGTTGCTTGTTTAGAATGGCAGTTACTTTGCCCAATTTTCCTCATTTGTCCTAAGTGATGTACAGGAACAAAAGTGAAATAACTCTTCTACAAATCATATTTTTCAGCTTCTAAAACAAAAGCAAACCATTAACTTGCTTAAAAAAACCTTGAAAATAAACTGAAATTAGTTACATGCTTGTCAAACTAGGCTGAAAGACAAAATAAAAATGAAAACTAATGTAAACAAGTTATGGCTAGCCTATAATACCACAGATAAAGATTACATGTACTAGCAGCTGCTCCTGAGCAATATTAAAAACTACTGCTCTGTAGTGATAAAAATCTGTGTATTTTAACCGTGATGTCATCTTACAAAACATACATAAGTTAATGACGGCAGCTGTGCAGGGATTTCAGCTTCATTAAAATTTAAATAGATGATCATAGAGAAAGTAATCTGTGATGGGAGGTCTTTAACGTTATCCTTCACCCAGCGCTGTGTGAGACTGGGAGCTTCCATCAGCATTCAATAAATACTGAAAACACTGAATCAGCATCAAGCGGAGTTTAGTTTAGTTCAGTTTAGTTTGGTTTAGTTTAGTTTCATTAGACTCTTGCGATGTGAATATTAGTGAGTTTATGGGTCTGTGCATGTTTTGGTAATTGGATTTTCATTTCAGAAACAGAACAAAAACAAGTGGTTATTTGATTTTCGTTTTGAAATACAAGAATTAAAATTAAAATTCAAGGTGTTTTTCTTTTTCAGTGTCAAAACAGATAAACCAAAATAAAAAAAAACAAAAACAATTTGATTTTCATTTTTTGTTTCTAATAGCAAAAAATAAAGTTACTACCTGACAAAAATGTTAACGCCCATTTTTTTTATTTTTTTGAGACCGGATTATGTCATTTTCAAAAAAAGAGTGCTAAAAAGACTGGCAGTGCACTAGTGACTCTAGCCCAGCATAAAATGACTTTGGAACCCTACTCAGGTATGATTTTAGACATTTTTAGACATGGTGAAAAAAGGCCTGTCATCTGCAGAAATTTCTGCTTGCTTAACACATGAAAGTGGGGGCGGAAGA
>JAPTGZ010000001.1:30304817-30321465 GCA_029814645.1 Fowleria isostigma | reverse complement strand
TGATTTAAAAAAAAACAACCCCCCCCCCCAAAAAAAAAAAAAAAACAGGCAATGGAGAGCCAAAATGATTTTCATCATTTTCTAATTCTGCTTTGTATGACTGTTAAAACCTGAAATTATTTAGATTCTTCTCCAGATTCACTGTGAAGCAGGGCTCTTCCGAATGTTATATGACTACAAGTGTATTTCAGCCCTCAATTTAACAGATGAGTTGGTTAAAAACTCCCAGCTGAGGGCTAATCTTCAGCCTGAACGTTTTAAAGACACATGGTGGTTGCAAGGAGTTAAATAAACTAAACTAATCACAAACTATAGGAAATACTTAGCTGAGATTTATTAGCAAAAATGTTAAAATCGCTGCAATGTTGAGGCTCAGACCCCCATTTAGGAGCGTTTTACAAAAATTGCAACATGATGAGTGACTTAAAGGCTGACATTTTTTCCTCATGGTGCCATCTTGATAGCCTGCCCAACCATCCTGTTTCCTCAGTGTATTCAATACTGAATAAACGGTCTGAAACTACTCTATTCGCCGTGAATTATGCCCGGTCTATTTTATACTGAGCCAATAAGGCATGTCTTTGGCGTGGGTATTTTGCAATGCTTCGTACTTCTTTTTGTCATGAGTCAAAGTCAGGTCCAACTTCGCAAATCTCTGTACAGCGACATGTTGTTTGATTCAAAAATAAGAATTGAATACAGATTCTACCTTGTATACTTAAGTTTCTCTGACAAAAGTGTCACGTCCATCTGATCTGTGATTGGTTTACTTGGCACCTGTTAGTCCTGCTTTCATATTTGGATTTAAGCTCCATGATTCCAGAACAGATTTGTTATTGAGAAAGACGGGCAGGGTGGAATCTGTAATTCAATCCTTATTTTTGAATCAAACAACTGACAACAGTTGTAAAGAGATTTGCAGACTTGGAACTGACTTTGAATCATGACAAAGCAAAATCAGTACCAAGACTTGTGATTAGCCCAGTATAAAATAGACTGGGCATAATTCACCATGAATGGAGCAATTCCAGACAGTTTGCTCAGTACTGAATACACAAACTAAACAGGATGGCTGAACAGGCTAGCTCAGACCTCCATTTAGGAGTATTTTACAACAATTACAACATGATGAGTGAGCTAAAGGCTGTCATTTTTTTCCTCATCGCACCATCTTGATCTACAATTCAGGTCAGTGCAGTTCAGACTTTATTTCTTCCAAATGGGAAGTTTGACGCTTTCTGACGTACATACAACAACAATCAGTAAAAGAAATTTTAAGATTCACACAGGTCCACAAAATCATTAATCAAAAAATAAAATCCCTTAACTGAAATCCAATAATAGGAACAGCCAAATGTTACACATGGAACATTTGTCTATTGTATTTAAAACCAAATCACAGAAATTTTCATCTCAAAGCCTTTAACATCGTTACACAAACTTACAGAGGTTTAAATCTGCTACTTTCAGGATTAACTCATTCTAAAGACTCACTAGTATTGCTGCATATGACCCATGATGCATTGCTCTGTGTATGCATCCCTTCAGTGAATTTTACATATATTCTTTAAACTGTGGCCGAAATACTGTATAAATGTGATTTATTTCGACTAAACCAGACAATAAACAAAGGAAAAACCTACACTGCAAGTCCAATATTACCAGAGAGCACTAATATTTACCTTTGGTGACGGTTTATACTGGGCCATTTCTCAGCTCTAATTAAAAAGTTGGCAACAGTGTTTAATTTCTTATTGTGCTTTATGTTATTGTTGTGACTTCCATGCAAGACTGATCTCAGTTAATGGCATTGTAAGTAACACCAGTTCTTATGGCATTTGGCATGTTATACCTACGCATTTTTGACCTGTCGCATGTAATTCAACGCCATTTGGTCATGTGTCAATTTACGCCAAGATCTCTAGTTCACATAACCCTAACCCCTTGCCGTAACCTTAAGTGTGTGGTATTTGATGCATTTATTCAGATTGAACAGAGGGTACATAACAGTGTAAAAGCACAAAGCTTATAATACATACAGATAACACGCAAAAAAAGCAGTGTGTATATCTACATGAGTTATGAAATCACATTGTCTATGCTTGCCATATGTCTAACTTTTAACATTTTATGAATATTTTAGAAAAATAGGGTATAAAACTATGTGTATACACAGAGTTTGCTTTATAGCTTTAAAGGTCAGTGCAATGTGTCTGCCATTATCGACACAAACACAATTACAGCATGGCTTGTAAAACCAAGGTTTTTAACTGATACAGTTGTCACTATGGTGATGACAAATCAATACAACATAAATAAATGAGTCTGCCTACCAGCATAAAAGAATGTCATCTACATTTTTTCTGAAACCAACATAAGCAGACACATTGCTCTCATGGATCTGCTAATGTGTACAAAAGCCTGCAGCTACATCGTCAGTCAATGCATTACTCACACTGACCTGTTCCCTGTATGAAAGCCATGCACCGAGACCAAAATAGTTGTGCTTGTTTATTTCTGAAACTATGCAATGAGTTGCAAGAACAAGTTCAGAACACAAGTACACAGAAGTAAGCAGAGATGGACGCAATAACCATGTTGGAAGTCCTTGTCTGATACACATATCAAAAACATACAAAGATTCCTTCTATAATCATCTTTATGTTTGTGTTTATAATTGCAGGGGCAGATCCTGGGGCGCCGCTCACAATTGTGGACCCCCTAGAAGCTGAATGTTCTAGGCCCTCGCTACAACAAAGTGTCTGTCATTGGGGGTGTGTTCCACAACTGCCATAACTGGTGTAAACAGAAAGTGAAACTTAATGTGCTTTGAACGTTCCAGGCTTCTATACCTTTGAGCTTACACAAAATTGTCACAACTTCTAACTTCTATCCACTGGAACCCCTTCACTGTTCTGTGTGCCCTCCATAAATGCTGAGCCCCATAAATTTGTCATGTTTACCCCCTTTTACAGCACTCCTGGGCAGATCTGTGCTCAATTTCATGATAAAAGGGGACCAGGTCTCACTGTGTTTACAATTAGTGCATAAATACAACCTTAACTTCAAGTCCATCCACGTTTGTGAGACCAGGTTTATTCAGAGTTACAATAGCTGGTTTGGAGACATGTTCAGTATATCTGTGTAGGAGAAATGTGCATGAGTAGATGTATTTGTGTGCACATGTCAAAGCCTGTATGTTGGTTGTGTTATGCTCTTGCTAACTGTAGAACCAGAAAAATCACAATGAACCCCTCTTCACAAACATAATCCTTGCACTGTGTGATGGTACTAGTGTTGGGTTTATGGGGTTTAACTTAAAAACTCTCAAACGACCAGTCTGGTTTGTACCTAAGCTAAACAAAGCCTCCACAGATTTGCAATACTACTATTACAATACTGTAAAGGTCTGTGCTAACTCATCCACAATAACAATGGCTGACTACATGATCATCCTCTCAAAGTGTTAAAGTTCTGGATTTGAAACTGACTACAACAGATCAGGCTGATGCTACACACTTACTACAGTAGACGTCTATGTTGAATGATATACAGCTGTAATAATGTGTTGGCTAGTAAAAACTTCCTAGCAGAGTTTTAATCTTTACGCTGGTAAGTGTTCATTTGTTAAACATTTTGAGTTCTTGTTTATTACTTGTTAAACTACGGCTGCAAGATTTTGGCTAAAAATAAAATCCCTTTTTTTTCCCCCTCTAAAAACTTGATTTTCAATTTTGATGTTTGAGTAAAACTACAAAACACAACAGAAATGACATGTCGTTTTCATGTGCAGCCCACAATACAATGTACTGTAATGGGCCCACAGAAGTTACACCAGTGTAAGTCAGTGAGAGGCATGCGTGTGTGCATGGACCACGTGAGATGAATGGTCCCCATTCAGTTCTATTTGAATTTGGGGGAACCGTGCACGTACCACGGCTTACATTGCCATCACTTCTGTGGGCCCATCATGGAATTTTTGACAATTCCATAATGCTATCACAGATTTAAGGTCCGTGGTCATCATACAGAATTCTGTGAAAGACTGCTCTCACACCTAGGAGGAGGAGGAGCCTACGGTAGCCCAGAGGCGGCCCAGAGACACAGGAGAGATTAAAACAATTTAACGATTACCTTTTAAAAAAAAAAAAAAAAATTCTAATTAAGAATCCCTATTTTGATTTAAATCCATTTATGACACAGCCCTGTTAGACAGTATTTTTGTTTGTATCTGAGTCAAAAATCTAAAAAAAGATAATATCAGCCAGTTCTGCAGCCTTCTGCACTATTTTTTTTTAACCCTAAAAGTGTTGATATTTGGAAAGGAGGGAGGAGCTAAAAGAAGAGTGGTTTAAGTAAGTGTAGGTAAATCTTGTGAAACAGTGCAACAATCTTGTTAGTGCAACTTTTTCACTGTAGTAGTTGAAAGATAGGGGAAAAACATATTTTATTCAATAAACAGAAGTTATCTGCTCTAAGACAAGTGAGCTGTCAATCAAAACCCCTATGACACCTGTCACTCAAAGCAGCCTAAAGTGTAAGCATTCTCTTATTGTTTTGGCCCCAGAGATCCCCGCTTCTACACCACTTTAATAAACTGGTCATGATACTCCTATATCCAGTCCCTGATGTAAGGAGTTCTCGGTTGTAGACCAGTAAAGTGCTGGTGCCACTCTGGAACCCATTTGCCTTAGTGAGAGTGATTCTTTTAAGTACTAGTTGGAGATTATGCACCACCAAAATTGCCTTGGTGGAAAAGGGTAGAAAAGCTGTTTTGGGCCTGAACTAAAAGCTAAAAAAAAGAGGGATGGAGAGCTCAGCTACTTCAGCTTAAAGGCCATTAGGTTACAATTTTAACTGTATTGTACATCCAGTAAAGCCTTGACCTAACATGCAAAGACACAAAAACATATGAATACATAAGCAGAAAGATCAGACCATAGAAGGTCGGAGTGTAATTTCCTGTTTCCTCCTGCTAAAACTTAGCCTTTATTTGTCTGAGACACAAACTACAGGTGTGACCTTCTATGTATTGATCCCGCTGTCTGATCTGGAGGATTTCATGTTGTGGCTCTGATATGAACCAGTCACTCAGAACTGTCCTTTTAGTCTGGGAACTCCTGGCAGATATGAAGAGGTAAGTGCAGTGTGGAGGAAGGTGAACAAATACAAGTGTTCACAGTCTCTTCTGAGTGTAATGTGTGTACTTAAACCTACATCCCTGCGTGTCTTTACTCGTTTCATGGTCCGTTTTGTTTTACACCTCTCCTTGATAATCGCCTGGCAGCTTCCTGTGTCAAAAACCAAATCGTCATCTGTCACTCGCTGCTGCACTTACTCAATGTCTTACTCATTACCCGCTTTGCTTTCCATTCCTTTGTTTTGTCGATAGGTTAAAAACTAATTCCAGTGACAGATGTGGGCATAAGAGTGTGTGTGTGTGTGTGTGTGTGGGCTACGGGGGTGTGCATGTGCGCATGTGTGTGCAATCTGGTCAGTGATGGATGTGTGTGTGGCAGGTAATTAAAAGTGTGATTAGTGGATAATTAAAAGAGGTCTCTGTCTTTAGAATATTTAACGACTTTAGACAGAGGACACGCTCGCACACACACACGCACACGCAAGATGGCAGGTGGGAGTGTGTTGGTTCAGACCGTAATGGGCGAATAATGATTTCTGAAATGATATAGCGTACATGCAGGCACACAATGTGGAGAGGGAGAGAGAGAGAAGGAAGATGAAGGAGTAGGAGAAGAGCAGATAAGATATAGACAATGAAAAGACACTGCAGCTTTCAGAGATACACGTCTGTAGAATTAATCATCATCAGTATGTGCCACACAGGCCGGACACAAACACACACACACACACACACACGCACGCACGCACGCACACACACACACACACACACACACACACACTTGCACGAACACACACTTCTCTCACTCGCTGCGTCTCCGAGTGATCAGTTGAGACACAAACAGCTGCTTTCTGGCAGACAGAAATAGATGAGCAGAGAATCCGTCAACTCAGACATAGACACATTTCTGTGAGTTAACAGGCACCAGAGTTGCTGAAATACAAAAAATACACAAGGTTACAGGCTTATGGAAAGAATGTATTAAAGAATTACACATACTTTTACACTTGTCGCTATAATGACACCATAGTTTGTGCCTCTTGAAAGGCTGTTGAATGTGTTCTTTTGTTCACTGTGGCGTGGTCATTGCTGCCTGAGTATTGCTGGTATTTTTAAGTGGTCCTTTACTTGCAACAAACTGACACTTAACATTTATATCATGGTGTACTATGATGAACGGTGTAAAAAGTATCACAGTCCATTCATGTCATAATGTGCACATTCATTCATTCACTCATTCATTTTCTGAACCCGCTTTATCCTCATTAGGGTCACGGGGGTCGCATGGAGCCCAATAATGCGCACATTAAATAATTTATTTGTATTCCTTCGTCTCCACACACACACTATACTATGCCCAAAATAATCATGTACATACACACACAAACTCAATTATAAATACCCCTCTCTTTGCACCTGCCTTTGTTTTGTTTAATGTTTATGAACTATTCCATTTTGTCTTTTTTGTCTATGAATTAGTATGTCATATGTTTTGTCTTGTATTGTCTTGTATTTTTGTTTCCCTGTCACAATGTTCGTCTAGCACTAGATAAAAAATAAATAAAAAATAATGTGCACATACACAATTTACAAAATCCCAAAATATATTTAATTTATCTTTTTTAAATGAAAAAATTAGTGGTGCCAGGCACAACAAATCCCGGCCCTCGCATGTATTTTAGTGTAATTTGGCATCGACCCAGCTGATTTCATGGCTATAGGCGTGCTGATGTCAGCATAGACATATACAGCATAGACACATTTCTAAATAAATAGGACCAATGGGCCAGTATATCAACGGCATGTTCAATCAAGAATCAATAACAAGTTGAATTTTCCCGGTTGTCAGGTTATGTTAGAGTCCTGTGGTGTTGATGCAGGAGTTCAATCTCCCAATAGAAGTGGGTGGCATATTCACTGGAGGAAAACTCAACTAACCAAATTAAGGTCCATATGTGACTTCCTATCAATGATCAGTAGTAATGGTATTGATATTTGTAATCATTTATGTGTTATAAGCCATCAAAGTATGAAATATTACTAGTAAAGGGAAATTTTTAATATTTTAAAAATTCATCAAAAAATCAAAATTCTAAATTTGTCAAAACTGTGAAAAAACTTAGTGGACATTGTTCCAAGAAAAAAACATATAAATTTGAAATTAATTTGACTAGTATGTTCCATTTGTAGATGTTTGAAGAAATTGCAAACATAGATGACAACAAAGATGACGACAGATACAGTACTACTACTTTACAATAGTTCAGGAGGCGGTGAGCTAAAAATTTGGAGGTGAAATGTAAGATTATTTTATTACCATCCAAGGGTTGTGTGTAGAGAAGGAAGCGCATCAACAATTTATAAAAAAAAAAAAAAAAGCAAAACAAAACCTTCAAACTGGTTCGACACAATGTCAAACACAGAACCAAATTGGAACACTAAAGCTGCTTTTCCACTAAAATTAGTGGGTCGACCCGCGTTTTAAAAACCCGCGTTGATCCTTCACCCGCTAACAATCCGTTATGACACATCATGCAACGCTCTACGTCATCACATAAATAGCGGGTTGACCCAGGTCTGGCGTTTCCAAGGCATGTCGATTGGAGTCAAGCCGATTGAAGGTGATTTTAAACCGCCGAGTCGTTTGACGCGGGTCCGTACGCCTTTTCCACTGCAATCAAAAGCCGATTGTTAGCGGGTTTAAACGGGTTCTTTGGCCAGTGAGAAAGAGGTATAATTGTACAGTTCCACTTAACAGACATTTCCAATGAAAGAAATGTGACAGAATGAGAATGTAACACCTCCAGTCCTCTAGGGAGCAGTAATGTACCTCTAACCTGTTTAAACATAAGCCAATAAAGAAATTATGGAAAAGAAAAACATAACGCAGAAAACAGGCAATGCCAACACACCTCTACTTAAGTGTGGACACACTGTAGGACTGCAACGTAGGTAAAGTAGGTAAAGTAGCTGCTACTTTTGTTACAACTTTTGGCAGTATCTACATGTTTCCTCGTCTATGTTCTCATCTCACCTCTTCTCACTTCAAGTCCAGCATTGTTCGGCTGGTGCATGTTTAGCTTTCTATGAGACTAAAGTCACAATACCTCCTTTTGTTGTCACCCAAAAACACTTTCCAGCAAACAGATGCAACATTCACTCTGCGTCTCCCCCTACTTCTACTGAAATGTAATCTTGTTCATGTTACTAGTCTCAGCTTAGTTTTTGAACACACACAATTTATCAGACACAAGCTCTGTGAGCAACAAGTTGAATTTAGCACTGTAACATTATCGGCATCGGGCTGCTGATGTAAGACACTTTTTTGACACATCCTGTCCCAGTGACAAAGGACTGTTTAGCTGGTTTGAATAAATTAGACTGATTTAAGCAGCAAAAGCAGAAATTGACCTCTCCATCATTTGTATAGACTGAAAGATTCAACCACCAGGCTCTGTTCTAACTCTACACCGTACAGAAGAGGAGGCCGTAATCACCCTGACGTCACCTGCCGTTTTTGTGGAACGCCATTCCGAAACCTTGAGTTCCCATTTCTTGGCACCACTTGTGATTATATTTGGTATATGCTTCTGGCTTCTTCTCCGGCTTCTAGTACAGGCATGAGTGAAATCACTGTGATGACCCAATAAAGTCTATAAGGTGGTATGTCTCAGGTTTCAGAAACAGTTAGAATTTTTCCAATTGCACAAACAGTGAAAGAGTTAGAGCCATCCAAATTGTATATCCACAGGGTGTGTCAGCAATAACACGCTGGGTTTTAAAGAGTTAAATGCATGTAAATGAGTTAGATCTGATCTTTATAATAATCTGATTTCTCTGAATTATCCGTTATTTTTATGGTCATGTAAACAGGCTCAATGGCAGGTGTGATATTATTACATTTGATACAGGACGGGGTCCATTTACATCTTCTAAAACAGTTAGAGGAATGCTGGTGTGTTTTTAAAGCCACTACTAATGTTTGTAGCTACTGTGACTGATGCTCCTGACACGACTCCCAACAAATGAACACGGCCCACATTTGGAATTTCAGTCACATTTCTACGGTGAAATGCGCTGCATGTTTACACCTTGGATTAGCATATGTTTTCCACCTCCAAATATCCATATACAGATGGCAGTTTAATGCTACTGACAAGGGTCTTAGTAAATGTAAATGTGTCCTAATAGGGATCGTTACACTACACAAAGTATTAGTTTACTGCTCTTGAAACATGAGATCTAATAGTAACATATTTTGCCACAGCGATGCAATCATCCGTGCTGCGCTCCTGCAGTTTGGGGGCTTTCTGTTCCTCCTCCTCCTCCTCTTCCTCGTGGTGCCTGTCTCGCTCCCTCGAGTGTGTGAGGCAGACTAAGCCACTGTCGTTTGGGAGAGTCATTAAATACACCCTTAGAGTTAATGTCTTTTCTACTTCAGAAAAAAAAACAAAGCAAAAACTTTTCGCTTTTACCTTTGCCGTTTGAGCAGTCTGACTGGAGGAAGACAGCAAATTTGGAAAACAAGTGCGCGTAAGGGACACAAGCTAAACACACATAAGCAGAGTGGGGAAGTCACCTGATATATGTGGCACATATCGAGGCTGTTATCGCACCAAACAAATACATCAGACTACATCCTAGGGTCTGAAAATAATGGTGCTATCTAATCTAAAATATCCAACAAATAATGTGTCAAGATGGGAACAGAAATGCAATTGATTAAAAACATGATGGATCTACCTTGTGGCGTACATACAGGTCGACTTATAGCCTACAGACTTGGAAAACACATCAACAGTTTAAAACAAAGTTACAACAAAATGCCGCTGGCAGAAGAAGCCATGAATATTCATAGTGTGACGGCAGGCCCTTAAGTGCTGTCTTCATAATGCAATTCTATCCCACACCACCTTGACAATGAATAATATTACCAGAAAACGCAACGCAATTAAAGCTACCCCTTGTTTCCCTTCTCCCTCAGCCACATGTGTCGGTCCCCCACCCCCCATGCAGTACAGTGATAACATTAAACATTAAACAAGTCATCTGATTTCTTTACTGCAAAATTTATGCATAATAGTGTAGTGGTGGAACAGGTCGCCTCTGGCCAATTTTTAGCAACAGCAGAGAAAATGGGAGTGGAGACGTAGTCTACATTAGACATAAACAGGAGCAGGCAGGAACTGCACAGAGATCAAGGTCTAATCAGAAATATGAGGTTACTAATCGTCTTTCCAATTATTTACAATGTTAATCGCTAATGTACACAGATTAATAGGAATCACAGACAAGAGTCACATAATCAGAAACAGTTCAATAAAGACACTCTGTAAATGCCTGACAGCTAGTCCCCTCACATGATGCATTTTAGACTGGACGGAATCCACTATCCTGAGTAAATGTCCTCAACACGTTTCATATAAATGTCTCAGAATTTTACAACACTTAAGTTTTGCTATAAACATCCTTTAACAACTTAGTAGGAACAAATTGGCTATTAACTAATGATTATTACAAAGCGGAGACAAGACATTAAACAAGCCATGCACAACAAACCCCGCCCCTTGCATGTATTGTGGCATATTTTTGGCATCGATCCAGCTGATGTCCTCATGTCAAATGCCTCTGTGTATCCTCCAAGTTAAAAGGAAGTTGAAACCAAACTTATGTTTTTATAGACATTTGAAATTTCGTCCCAGTGTAAGTAAATGGGAGAAAAAAAGAACGATTTCAAAAAAATTCATAAAATTTGAACTTACTTTTCCCAAATTGTAATCACATCTATTCTGGGTCACTTGCAATCTATAAACCCAAATTGGTATGAATTCAATCAGTCGTTTTGCTGCTAGGGATACTTCAAATTTTGCCCATTTTAAGTAAATGGGAAAGAAATATATAAAAATAAAAAAGATTTTTAACCCTGTAAAACCTGATCTATCAAAAGCTAGCCACAAAATTCAGATTTTTGGGGGGGAATTTGAATGTTTATTAACCCTTTTAACATAATCCAAACAAAAAAAAAACCTGGCACATTTTGTTTACGATCATCCAATACATTTGGCATTTTTGGCAACTTTTTGCACAGAACAATGGTAACTTTAATATAAAAATTAATTGCTCACATGGGATAAATAAAGTTGTCTTAATCTGAAAATTTTTTTTTACTGATAACATTTTGAAAATATGGAATATTAAAGGTAGTGTTTTGGGGGGTTTTTTTTGCATAAAACTTTCTGCAGTATTTTTAGGTTCCCTTAAATAGCATTGTAACTTCAACATTTTTTGTTATTATCTTTTTGGATATTCAAACAAACAACAATATAAATATTATTCTTGTAACTTTTTAAAAATTGACAAAGACTTTCCTCTCAAATATGTGTTGGATAATTTAACGTTAGTAGCGATATTGAAAAGCCTTTCTTTTCTATTGGCTGTAGCGGTATGATAAAACACCAGGGGGAGGAAAACGCGTATCGGGTCATATACAACATGTTTTTAAGGAAAGTATTGATCTTGTTGATAAGACAAACGTCTCAGAACCTGGCACAGCAAATAAGATACAAATGGTTTTATAGGGTTAAAAATTAATTTAAAAAAATTGAAATATGCCCTACTTTTTCTAAAATGTAATCTGATCTATTCTGGGTCACTGGAAATCTATAAACCCAGTTTGGTATAAATTCAATCAACAGTTTTGCTGTTACAGTGTTATCAAACAAACACACAAACCAAACCAAAAACAATACCCTTTGCCTTCCCTTCAGTGAGGTAAAACAGACAAATTAGAAAATATCATGTTATATCATGTTTCATTAGAATGCGTTTAACATCCAGGCTGTAGCGTCTACTGTCACTGATGCCATTCACCAATGCTCTGCCTATACGCTGTGACTCTACATACATTATTAAATCAGTGGCAACTTATGGGGAGCGAGGATGTTGTCATTATCACCCGTTTGCATTAAAATTCACGTGCGTTACACCCATCCCCCAGTGGAAAGTGTTGTCGTAAGATGTAAATAAACTACACTACACTTCGGGACGTGTTTGAGAATTTTCGCAGCCATTAGTCAGTTTGGGAAATCAGTTAATGGGTGTTTCTTTTATGTCACAAAAACATGTCAAAACTGAAAAACACCAAATCAATTTCCACAGCTTTGCTCCAGAAGACCTAAGAGCTGAGGTGAGCTCAAGGTCGAGAATGAAGGGAAACCCAGATTACCATTTTCCCTTTGAACTGGGATCAACAGACCCTAATGCTACCTGACAAGAAGAAAGACAAAGTGAGGAGGAGGGTGAGAACAAGGAGGCAGGGCAGTGGCTATGTATGTAGAAATGAAAGGAGCAGTAAAATAGAGTAGGACGTGGAAATGGGCAAGTTTACAGTAGAGAATTTTCATCCTGTTATTTGTCGCCACATTAGGGGACCAAAGGAGCAATTCAATTATGGAACTAGATTGAAGGAAGGCGGGGGGGTGGGGGTGGGGGTGGCACAAGAGGGAAAAGAATGGAGAGGTAAAGTGGAAAATATCAAATTCAGACAGGCGTCACAAAGAATTCCTTTTGCTTTACGTCCCATTTTTTTTTTATTTCCTTTGCTAAAAATGAATGGATGTTGAAACCTACAGTGAAAAGCAAAACAGCTTTTTTCATATCATCCTCCAAAGGTGTGTGTTTTGGACAGCACACTCAGTGACATTTCACCTGAAAAGCAGTTACATTATATTCTTTCCATGTCCATTCTTATGAGCACAAGGGACTTTACGATTTCGAATATGAGACCTTAATTCCAGTGAGTCAATGACCTCGTTTACATGCACACTAAAACGTATCATCATTATCTGGTTTCTGGAGTTATCAGATTATTCAAGTGATCACGTAGACAGCATAATCGGAGAATGAGAAATCAGACCGACACACCTGGGTTTGTCCCCGATTGTTTCCACTGTCGATGTCCATGCATACAGGTTAATCTGATTTATGTTGTTCTTTTACATAAGTTACTCCTCCCAAAAACACCTCTGAAGGAAGTGTGTTAATTCCAAATCACATGACATGATGTCATTTCCTCTTGAAGAAAACACTGGACAGACTCCAGCATATGTTCTTGAACCTCTGTCTGAGTTATTTAATATAAAGTAGTGTGTGATTCAAGTGTGTATTTATTGCACTCTTATGTCAACAGTGCTACTACAATATCTTTATAAATAACTTTCAATTTTAGTTTTACTACAGTGTATATATGATATTTAGAAGAATCTTTCTGTAAAATTTCATTTGTTGTTATGGTTATGTTGGTTTTAGGTCCGAAAACAGAAAAAAATGTCAACTATGCCTGTCAACTATGTTACCCTGTAAAGAAAACTCCAAAAACCCCTCAGTTATAAATTGACATGCATGTAAACACACCAGAACTAATTATTACAATTTTAAAATTACTTTCAGTTATCAGATTTTTAAAGCTGCGGATGACTTTCACCACCAATTTTTCATCAAATCTGGAAAACCCGACTCATAGCCTAAGTATCATGGATCCATGAGTCTTTCCACAACTACGAACCTGAATCTTTTTCCCCACGGTGAACAATTTTGAAGCAAACTCGATCATAAAAAATTTCATGTATTTACATACCTAGTGTAAAGGTAATTTGGGCATTTTTGGAAATTTTTCATGGCGCACATTTTGGGAGCAGAATCCCACAGAGAGAACCCGTTAACTTTGTCTTGGTCGACATATTTTTTGTTGCTGTGTGGAGCTCTGCTTCCCACAGCGCATGCCGCAACACATTTCCGTAAATGCCCGAGTGACCTACCAGCTATGTTTGTAAAAACATGGACTTGTTTATGGTAGGGTATACTTCGAAACTGTTCACTGTGAGGGAAAAGATTCAGGTGTGTAATCATGGAAAGACATACGGATTCATGATACTTAGGGTATGACTCAGGTTTAACAGATTTGATGAAAAGTTGATGATGAAAGTCATCTGCAGATTTGAGTTTGTGTAAACAGGTTAATTGTGAGGTATCACAGACCCATTATTCCATCTATCCACCCGTCCATCCATCCATCCATCCATCCATCCATCCTGCTGTTGACCTCATGTAACTGTTGTTTACTGTCCACCTTTACTCATCTTTCTCAACTTTCCTCACAGATCTTGGGTTTTTGTCCATAATGTAAGATAATGATAAAAAAAAGTTTCAAACCTTCAGAAAGGAAGAGAAGGAAAAGATAGTAAGGGAGAACTTTGGCACATGCTTTTCTTAGTATAGCCTTTAAATCCTACATGCCTTGGATGTTTAGGTAATCCCAAAAGTAACTAAATCATATCATTGAAACTAAAGTCACATACAGGATCTAAGCTTCTGGTGGCTCCAGAAGATTAACTTCCAGACACAACGGATTCAGATGAGCTTAAACTCTTTACTCCATATTCATTTCCTGTAATTTTTTTTTTTTTTTTTTCCCCTTGTCTACATCTACTTCTTTCAGAGTCGCTTTGATCCTCCCCTTTGGCTGCCGTGAGAAACTGAGTCATTATGAACCACAGTGGGGCTGTTGTGGATGGAAGAACCATCAAATGGCCGCTTGTATTTTCAACATGTGGTTGGATCTGAGCCTGCACATCCTTTGAGTCTTCCTCCAAATGATGCTCTTTTTCTGTTAATCTTGCTGCCTGCGTAACACACACACAAGTTTACATGCACACACACCCTCACAGGAACAAATACACACAACATCTGCTCGCGAAGTTCACACACCGAGAAAGTTCCTTCTGTTCAGACCTCCGCTGTGTGTGTGATGAAAAGCACCAAAATAATGAATCGCTCCCTCTGTTAAAGTGGTGTTTGACAAATTAAAACGAATGAATGTCGAGACAGACACACACTCCTCCACAGCATATGGCCACTCCGTCCAGGTCTGGGAGGAGAAATATTTCCCATAAGGCCCAGTCCTGACGCTGACCACCTGTGACATCATTGCATCAGTTGACTTTCCTGCAACGAGAGGCTGAAAAATTCACTGTCCGTCCCGGCATGACTCTGCATAGATCATTGGCTTTATTTGATCATCCTGAGCTCTCTGCATCTTCCCCGCACAAGAGGAGAGAGTGTCTTATTTTCCACATCCTCGCTGTCTTCTTCGAGCTGCCGGCTAACACAATCACTTCACGTCCATCTGCCACAGGGCTCAGAGCTAATTAAAAGCAGCAGCTCGCTCTTTCACGACCTGGGCTGCAGGTCAGTGCTAAAATATATATCACTGTCAGTGCTGTTGCTGAGGTGCCAGGCAGCGCTGTGACAAAGTTGTTTTGACTGTTGCTACACAAAACATTTGAAGTTCACATCATAAATAGTAGCCCTTAAAGGTTCAAAGTGTGTGTTATCTTCTCCACAGTGGACAATCGGATGAAAACAAGAATCTGCTTTTGTATCTTTACGAATTCACAGTCACAGTGTCCAGAGTTAACCCAAAGAGACCCAGCGCTACTTTTGTGTCAGGAAAAGTAATCTCTCGATCCTTATTTTTAAATTAAACCAAAAACAGTTGTAAAGAGATTTGCAGACTTGGAACTGACTTTGACTTACAACAAAAAAAAGTCAGTGCATATGATGCACTGTGAAACACCAGCCCACAAGACTTGTGATTGACTCGGTATAAAATAGATTGGGCATAATTCAGAGTAAATGGAGCAGTTCCAGACCATTTGCTCAGTATTGAATACACTGAGGAAACAGGATGACTGGACAGGCTAGATAAAAAGTGGAATTTTAAAATACTTTACAGCAAAATCTGTTTGGTGATCTGAAAGCAGAGGTGGCAAAATTACTCCCATTCTGTACTTAAGTAGAAGTACAGCTACTTGTGTGAAAAAAATACTCTCGTAAAAGTAGAAGTACTGATTCAACTTCTTTGCTTAGTAAACATAAAAAAGTAAAACTTCTCAAATGTAATAAATTACAAACGTGAAAAATAAAAGTGCATTTTTTGCCATGAGTCAAATAATATTATTTAACCAGACAAAATCATAAAAGTTTCTGTTTTCTAAATCCACAGTGAAAGAAGCGACATATTTTGCATACTGTGATAACCATTTAGTTTGACTACCTAATCTGAGAATGTAAGGAGTAAAAAGTACAGGTATTTATGCAAAACTGTAGGGAGCAAAAGTAAAAACTTACCAGAAAAATAAATACTCAAGTAAAGTACAGATACCTAAATCTACTTAAGTACAGTAACAAAGTACTTCCAACCTCTGTCTAAAAGTAGGACTAAAGTAGTGGCAAATATACGTTTTTCAAACTCTCTGCATTAGTGTGGATGGGTCATTAATTTGGAAAACCCTGATGTGAAGTGTTCCACTTAAGGAACGTAAAACCGCACCAATATCATATGCTCAATCAAATTTATACTATCACATATTTGAGAATAATTCGCTATTGGTCCATTGATCCCAGTTATTAAAGGTATTAAAATAATGTCTTCGGGGGGGGGGGGGGGTT
>JAPTGZ010000001.1:30257599-30271616 GCA_029814645.1 Fowleria isostigma | reverse complement strand
CGTGTACATATTAAACCGCAACGTTATTGATGCACAGGTAGAGAAGAAGCGGAGTGACTGTTTAGCCAATCAGAATGTAGAACACAATGCAAATCCGTGAAGTAGCGAAACCGTGAAAAGTAAACCGCGTTATAGCGAGGGATCACTGTAATGTACAGCAGGGGTCTCAAACATGGCGAATTCCTTCTTGAAAAATTATGTGAAAAAATGTAAGTTAAAAAAAAAACATTATTCTATGACATTTACATTTACAAACTATCCTTTTCCAATAAAATGCAAAAAAATACATATATAAAACATATAAACCTGAAATGTGCAATTTTAACAATATTATGTTTGTGTAACATTGTGAATAATGTACATGTATAAATGATAAGTTGAAGCATAATATTCCTTAAAATTGCAAACATTTTTTGAATAAAGTTGTTTTTTTTCTCAGATTATTCACATCTTTCTGTAAAATGTAAATATTTTCATAATTTAATGAAGGTTTTTTTGTACTAAAAAAAAAAAAGAGAAAACAACAGACAGCTTGGAGTTGCCATTATGTATAGGTTATTATGCATTATTTTACTAGACCCACTTGAGCTCAAATTAGGCTAAATGTGGACCCTGAACCAAAATGAGTTTGAGACCCCTGATGTATGGGGATAATATTGCGACTCTGCTTTGTGCCAGGGTCCTCACTGCACATTATCCAAATAATACTTGAAAAAAACAAAAAAAAAAAAAAAGAAATCAAAACCTATCTGATTAATTGAATTGCTTCTGCTGAATAACAGTCCCATATATTCTACATTTTAACTGTGCACATCATAGCAAGTGTCTGTCATTCATCTGTGACCAATATTGAAGACATTCACACATCAGGCGGCTAAAGGATTCACCAAAGCTGCGGCATAATGCTGTTCATTCAACAAAACATTACACAAACCCATCATTTCCAATTAATTAACTAATGTTTCATAATGAGCTATAAATACTTTTACACCCACACAAAACCGTAAAAGGCTGTCCATGGAGCCAGTGTTTGCTTTGTGTGGTTTGTTCGGGGCTTTTTGGTTAAGGGGATAATAACTCTGACCTACACTCAGACTAGACTGTAATATACCTGAATGATGGGTGCTGTAGGTAATAAAAATGAATAAAACATTTTAAAAAAAGAGACAACTTTTTTTTAACTATTGTAGGAACATGGTAGCATAACAGGACACACTCAGAAACACAAAGATCATTTGAATATGTTGTAAATATACTCACTTGTAATTAAAAAAAAAAAAATAACAAAAATGGCACAACTGAAGAGTACGCTCTACATTGAATTTGTAAAGTATTCAAGATAGGGATAAGAATTGATAAGAATTTGATGATTCCGATTACATTATCGATTTTGCTTATCAATCCAATTCCTTATCAATTCTGATTGGGTGAGGGAATAAAAGAGTACAAGCGGGTTTGTTTGCATTGTCTTTTAAATTTACATCTCTGCACAGAAAATATAATATACAGTCTGCACAAATAATAATAACAGATGATGCTTGGCCCATTTTGTTTAGTTTTTTTTTTTGGAGGGGGGGTGTTTACACCACTTTGTACATGACTGTACAAAGTGAAAGTGAAACTTAAGACATTTTAATAATTCGCCTATGTCTCCCGTTGTTGTGCAGCTCCTTTTCCCTACATTCAGAAACTTTTATTTGAGGGGCAAGATGTTTGTCCTAGAACCAGGCCCAGATGACGCCCGGGTGTTTGCTCTGCCGCAAGATTCACAAGCGTCGCTAACTACCATATTAAACACGTGGGCTTCCTGCAAATGAATGTCATGCCGTGTGGACAGATGGTTTAGCATATTAGAGGTATTTCTTCCTTTGAAAAAAGAGCCGCTCTGCAAGTGTTTAGTAGTCCTGGTGTCATCTTTTTATGTGAAATATAGCAATACTTTGGAGTGTTTCTGCCTTGATGCCATCTTGGCTACGTTCTAAACCAAAACAATGCAGCTTATGTGTGTTGTCGGAAGGCGGGATTGATAAGCAGAACAGACAAATGATACCAAGGCATTGAGCTAGAGGGAATTGGTTCTCAAAAAGAAGCAGTTCTCAATTCCACTCCCTAATTCCAGGTATAAATCTATATCTGGAAAAAATAAATAAATTAAAAAATAAAAAATATATATGTATATCTATATATTCTTACTAACAACTTTGTCAAAATAGAGATAAATAAACTTACACATCCATGTTATGAATTAGATTAAAGCTTCACAAAATATGCAGCTTTTTTAGCCATAATCACATATAGCTACAGCGAAATTATGGTGCAGGGGAACCAAAAATAATGTCATAAGTGATTGTGAGGAAAGTGAAGCAAGACCTTCTGTATCATCATCACCGAGCAGGCAACAAAGGAAATCTGACCTGGCATGCTGTATCCAACCCTTTAGTCACTGCACTTCAGTGCCTGCATGTGTCTTTTCATGTGTGAGTTTTTCAAATTCTATGCTCAGTTCTCAATAGAAGTCTATTCCCCATGACTGCAAATCTCTCATGTAAGAAACAGTGGTTTTTTTTTTCTTTCTAAGGAGTGAATGTGTTTCAGAACAAACAAAGTGCAAAGAAACAAAACTGAAACAAAAAAACCCAAAAAAACTGATGTGCTTCTGATGCCTTTGTTTAAGGCATGGTTACAGAAGTTCAGGTCGCTTTAGTCTAAACATTCATTTTCAGTTTGTAAGCCTTCAGCAAAGAATGTAATGCCAAAGAATTGAAAAATAACAATAAAGCTTTACAACAGAATGTGTGCTGTATAGCTTTGTTTTTGTTAAAATTCTCTTTACAGTTTATATTGAACAAGATCTGAAATTTCAAAAATCCACAGTCTGCATTAGAAGAGTCTCAATTGTAACTGTGTTCCTACCAAGCTTGAACTAAGATCAGCAAAAACACAATGGAGACTAACCAACGAAGGGACAAAGCTTTTTAGAAAGATGTATGGATGCTGAAAAATATATCACATACCGATGTTGAAGCTGGGTTCACGTTAATAAACCGACAGGGCTACTGCTTCACAACACAAAGACATAAAATGATGAACTCAACTACAAATATTGTAGGTACAAATACAAACTGTCATTGTGTTGGTCCTGTCTGTTCAGGATGTCATGGGTTGACTGACAGCTAGGGATGTAAGGACACCTCACCCCCATGATACGATTCAAATTCCGATTTCAGGTCCATGATACAGATTCAAATCTATTTTTTTTTCCTTCCAGACTGCTTGTTCCAACCAATTGATGATTAGCTTGTGCGAGGGTAGCTCCAGTAGCTTCTGTCACAGCAACGTCCCTGTTCCGTGCATTATGTGTCACAACAGCTATCTTGTGATTAGTTTTTTCAAGCCCCCATTCTGCTTTAGCACACTTCAGAACCTCTGTGATGTGTTCTCCAGTATGTGATATTTGAAGAGAGGATGAAATCTCACCATGCGCGACGAACCCATCGTACCCACAATGCTTTGCAGAAATGTCTTCATGCGTAGGGACACACCCCATAGAAATGAATGAGGGCAGTGGGGTACAGAGTCTGTGACTCATGCTAGTCGTCACTTACCCACAATGGTTTGCAGTCGGGATGCGTCCCATAGAAATGAATAGGGGCGGTACGGTACGGAATCTGCAACGCTTGTAGACTGTGGCGTCAAAACAAGTGGCAGACAGCGCTTCCTATTGTTGAAGTAATGCATCGATCCCCTTTTTGATGTATTGATTTTTAATCCTTCTCATTTGTATCGATTTTTAACCGATTAAGGATATATCCTTACATCCCTACTGACAACAGATTCATGAGCCACACTGAGCTGAAGATCATCCATTATGTTTTACTCTGATCAAAGTTACTCCGAATTTTACACCAAAACCCTCCGATCAGGAAGACAGTGCAGGGATTTAATCAAACATCTTTTAAACATGCTGGAATGTGTCTGACATCAGCTCACTGCCTTCTCAGCCGGAGGAAAAGCTGAAACCTGTTGACTGAACTACAACCGATGTAACTTAATGAGTACTATGTCTTTGTCTATGTAAAGACAGATGTGTTTCTGTAATATTGTGGCTCACAGCTGTTTTTTTATGAGCATTTTGGACGGTATTAATGTGCAGTTTTATGTAATGAGCTGTAAATTTAAGTAATGGGCATTTGTGTGAGGTTTTCGGAGGCTCTCTTTGTTTTGTCGTAACATGTTCTTGAATTAAATCTTATGTAAATGTATGTAGCACTTTATTCTGTTTTAGTTTCAATGATTGACAAATTATGGTAATCATCATTGTAATATGGGATGATCGGAGTAGGGGTGGGCGATATTGCAAAAGTATCACATCACGACTTTTAAAAAATAAAATCATGATCTTGATTTTATTCCAATTCTTTACATTGATCTTTGAGATTAATTTGCATATCTTTTCAGGTAAAAACTCACTGCTTCCATTACATCCTTCCACCACTTGCTTCTCTTCTCATAAAGAGTATATTTACTAAATGCTTGTGTTAAAGTTGTTTGCTTTTGTTTAATGTTACCTGTTGCCTGTGGCTGGTCTTCTAGCACTTTGGCTCTCACATAGACGTGGAACGCTTATAATGCATACAGATAACACACCAATTAAAAGTGGTGTGTATATTTACATGAATCCTGATATCACGTTGCCAGGTGATTGAACAGGTTTGTAATGTTGCCATCCGACATGCAAACCATATCTATGCAAATTTTGCAAATTACTGTTGTTTGCGCTTTGTCGTTTGGGGAAAATCCAAAACCATTCCATATGATGGCAATAAATTAAGGAAGCAACTCAATGTGAAATGCACTTGACGTGGACGTAAACCAATGTGATGCGTCTGTGCGCCAGGATATACAGTAATCAGCATAAATGAGTCCACCCCCTTTGAAAAGGAATATTTTAATCAATATCTCAATTAACATAAGCAGAGTTTCAAAAAGTTTAGACAAAACTAAGTTTTATAGAATGTTTCCTTAACCAATAAGGACCCAGTGTGACATTTGTGACACTTTCCACATAAATGTTCCTCTATATTCAACCATCCTTAAGTGGTTTATTGTCATTTACTGTAATATTATCTTCTGTGTTTTGTGTTTTTGTCAGTGAAAATCTGGTATTTTCCAACATTTAATTTACTAATCATGTAGATGTTCATAATAGTTTAGAGTAGAATTGAGGATTATTTTATCAAAAACAGAGAAAACTGAAGAAAAAGTGACTTTTTCAGCAAAATCTATCGTTAACTGAACATAAACCCAGTGTGTCCATCCACTGTCGTTGATCTGACTCCATGGGTTTCACTGATGAATCAACGTTGTAAAAGATGACGGTGTTTCCATGGTAAATATGGAGCCTCGGAACATCCAAATGAGTCATATTTGACGACATGAGATGATGGATAACTGTATTTTACACCAATTACTCACATGTGTTAATGGATCAACAGGGATTAAACCATTTAAATCAGTAGATGCTTTTGGTAGATGGTGAATATTTGGGTCTTTATGGTTTAAAAAGGTTAAATATAGTGAAAATTCCATTTGGGAACTGACACATAAGTAGTGCTAGATCTTTATGGGTTAACTGAGAACACGATATATTGTATAGTGTCCCCATAGAAAATGTTGATTCTCAAAGAAAACTAAAGGTTTTGTAACAAATCTGTTGGGGTGTACTCATTTATGTGGAGCACTGTAACTACATCCAGAGTCGCTGAATACTCTATTGTTCTGACTACGTCATATAATAGACAATTCCATGATCTCTCTGCTTTGTCGGATTGCCTATATTTTCTAATCCATCACTGCCTAATATTTTCATGTCACACACCCCCTAGGTTGGAGAAAAATCCAACAAACCTACTGTGAACAGGAAAAAAAGTGTATTTTATAGTTATGCTTTAATAATATATGTTTATTTACCCCTTTCATATGCAACCAAGCTCAGCGTTTTGGGTTTTCAACCTTTGTAGTACTTAATTTCATAAAGTTTTGTATTAAGAAGAAATGTAGCATGATGCTCCCAAAATAAAACTTTAAAGGACGGAATGTGTTTTTTTTTTATATATAATAACTGACAACATAAGTTGGCAGAGAAAAAAAAAAAAAAAAAAGGTTGCAATAAAGTGAGTTATTGAATCATAACAAAATATATATTCAATCTCAGAGTGTAGAACCAGGAAACAAATGTCAGGTCCCAGCTCTGGCAACACTATACCACTATTAAATTGTTACACCAATGCCCAGCCTTAGGTAAATGTGAAAGGGTGAGGATCACTTCAGAACCTGACATATGACCAATCTGGTTTAATTGGTGAAAAATCACAGAGGTGGTCCAGTTTGCATTGACATGTGCAGGAGGATCCCTGCAGCGTGAGTGCATTTCAGAGCTCTGACCAGAAAGTCAGAGTAGAACGGATGAAACTAAAGTTGAGCTGTGGATCTAATTCCAGTACCAGTGGATTAATTATAGTATGTGTACGCATGTGGCATGTGTGTGGAGCAAGTGTGTGTGTACGCCAGGTCAATATTATCCTCCTGAAAAAAAAAAAAAACAAAACACTTTATCTTCATAGAACTGACCCCCTGCTGTGAGACAGAGCTAGAAAGAACTGACGATAGTCTATGAATACTGATTCGCCATCCCTCTTTCTCCCTTTTTCTTTCGTACAGATCACCCTCACTCCGCCTTTTTGACGCATGAGGTTGAAGGGGGAGAAAATAACTAAATCAGTCTATTTTATTACAAGTAATTTTTCTACGAATAAGCGGCTAAAAGTTGCATGGCTAAGCAGATTTTCTCATGGTAACAGCAGCCTATTTGATTATGGGCTGCAAATGAGTTCTATTCCTTTTTAATCTAATAAGTCTGCCTGCCCTTGTTTCAACAGGCATTTAAAAACACATAATTGGACTGACAGTGTGTGTGGGGGGAAAGAAAATTCACGGATGGCTTTAAGTGTGTGGCTACCGGGTCACAAAAAGGCTGTTACTAAACACATTTCCTACATGAGTGGGTACATGCGGCTTTCCTTTTGTTTTCCGTGTTACAACATTCTCATTCTTAACCTTAGAGGCTGATGTTGCTGTGGGAGGAAGGAGGTTGTGTCGGTGGTTGGAGTGTTTTTTGAGAGATGACACTAGTGGGAGTTTGGGTGTCCTGCAAGAAAATTTGTGGACCAACCCCAACTACTAGATTTAGGAAAAGTGATTTAAGTTTTGATGCTCTCCACATTGATTTTACATTACTTTGGTTTAGGTGCTGCCCACAATGGTTTGAGTACTGCAGCTAAGACAGAATTTGTGGAGTTCAACAATTTTCCTCTTACTTGGTGCTTGGAATTTATGAGTGTTTCAGGCCCGTTTTGCAAATGATTTACAGACTTTGATAATCTACTAATCCCCCAATTTAAGAATGCATTTAGTCAGTTTAATACAATATTGATATAATCACAAATCTAACAAAAAATTTATACTGACCCATTTTTTACAGAAGCTTATGTTTCAGAAGATTCTGCAAAAACTGACTCATGGCCCTTTTCCAAAATACATCAACCTGTTGTTGAGTTATTGGCCTGTCTGAGATTCAGTTGCTTTTCACCAGCTATAGAGCCACCACACAGCAACATAATATATAGATCTATACTTACTATGGATGTGCATGAATAATTGATAAGTCAATTAGTCAGAATGGTGGGCATAGTCGATGTGCTAGGGGGAGATTTATATTTAACTTTGTAGAGAGGCCGATCCAAAGTTTATGGTGGTGTGCATGAGCTCTGTATATATTAAAATAAAAAATGTTTTAAGAGTTTAAAAATAAATAAATAAATACATACATACACACATAAAATAATGGCTCAACTGCTCCTTGTTGGTCACTTTTTATTTTTATATTATATTATATTGTTTAGGTGGGGCATCATGGCTAATTGTCTCAAACTGGATTGATTACTCAACTTCAAAATGTAATTAAAATGATAATATGTAGTATAAACTATTTAAACAAAGCATGCTAAGATTAGCTATTGGTTATTCTCACATTGTATCAAAATAACACTGTGTCTTACAGTCTCCATGTGCTGTGAAAGCTGATAGTTTACATTACAGCCCTATAAGCTTAGCTCTGTTTTTAAACAGAAGACAGCCACAGTAAATTCACATATTATCTCTGTTTTCTATACAGGTTGGGTTGTTAATAGCTGAACTTAAGATCTGTTAGAAATTAAACAAGCAAGGAAATTCTCCAAGTTTGTCTCTGAACTGTAGATCAACAAATGGCAACTGAGCAAGGATCCAAAAAAAAAAAAAAAAAAATTATATCTCCCCAAGCCTCAGAATCAAACTCAGAAAGAAACAATGACATTTCATTATCAAACTGCATTCTTTACATTTGCATATGTGTCCAGTAGAGGAAACAACAACAGCGCTTCTAGCATTTATCACTTTGTCACTTTCTTTGACTCTAAAAGTTGTTTCTTACTGGTTCTCATCCCATCGGGTCACTTTGTGATGTTTTGGTCAAAGGCCCCATGCTGCTTGTTTTCCTAACCATGGGAGACAGGCAGAATGACTGACTACTCCCTCTAGTGGTCACATTAATTTAACAGTCCACTGGTATGAATATTTTCTCAACAATCCACCATATCTGCTTCTTTGGCAGAACTTCTGAGCACTTTAATCTGAACATTGTACAAATACTTGGAGGTCATTTTCTAATATTGTAAAGTAGAAATATTACATATAAGCCCTTTAAACTTGTGGGCTAAGGTCAGTGTATGCTTGAAATTGTTCAGATATTATTAGAGATGCAGTTCTGTTAGCTGAGAGAGCGTTAGCTAAAGCCAGTAACCCTCCGCAGCCATCACCATGACCAGGTGGGTGGGTTATCTTATAGTACGGAACATGGACAAAGACCCTTACTACTTCACGTATTGTTAATCTTGACAGTCCCGCCCCCTGCCCCTGACCTAAGTAGTTCTCGTTTCTAGAGAAGCAAATTGCTCATGCCGCCGAGAGCTGGCTCTTTAGCAGTCGAAACAAAAAGAACTTGCTCAAGATAAGATCAGTCCTGGATCTGCCTCAGCGGAAAAGGGGTATCAGAGGATTTAAAGAGAGGTGTGAGCAGGGTCATCCAATAACCATTATATCACATTCTGTAATATATAGGCTAAAATTCATCACTATCACCTTTCTTTTACCTCCTTCTTATTGGTCACAACGTGCTTTGTTTCAGGAAGACGTACGTTTTTAGACTGCCTCTTTATTCTTGTCACATCACCATGCTCCTCTGATGACACTGATATCACTGACAGTTGTCACCTTATACTCATATTTTCTGATCGTTTCAGGTCATATAACACCAAGTGACAATGCTTCATTTGTTACTTTGGCATCTGCTGCTTTCAAACCTCATGACTTACGGATCTGCAGTGACACATTGTTCTTTGTACACTTCGGGAACATTTTTGTGAATGCACACTTAGGGAGAAGGATGGGATGCATAGCCTTGTTTGGTATTATTGTGATGTTAAATATGCTAATTTACAATGCTCGCAGGCACATTCCCCACTACACACCCATGAGCATTTATCATATTTACATGGATCATTTACAGTAATCTGCCATTAAGATAAGAATACAAAACTGATCTTGCATGAGACACACAGTTTCACACTTTTCATCGGTAGACAATTAATATTATACATTACAGCATGTTGAAAATGACTGTTTGTATCACCATGACATGTTAAATCCCAACTACCTGAGCGAAAGATATCACTGAGAAATGACGCAACTCGACAAAATCCCCACATCAGAGTCTATGCGTTTCCCTACAAAGCTTGCAAAACACAAACAAACTGGAGAAAATGTTATGTTTTGTCATGGTTCCACTCTCTCCTCTTCCTCTTACGGATGTTTTCTGTTCATTCTCTTTGACGATTATTCACCTTTTTTGTGCCGCCACATATCTGCAGACCCTCCTGAGGGAACAGTCCATAGTTCATTGTAAAATTGGTGATGTATTAACGCCTCTTATGCACTTTGCATTTGAGTGCATATAATCCTCATTACAATATTTAGATGAGATGGTAGATGTCATAGACAAAAAGTGGAAACTCTGCAAAGAGAGCTGAAGGTGAGTGAACTTCATGAGAGTGAGGAGAATTTCAGGTGAGCAGCGACTCTGACCTGAAAGCTGATGAACTCGACTATAAAATTTGTTTCTGAGTCAGATGGGGGTATTTTTTTTAGACCTCTTGTGCTCAGAAAGGAATTAGACTGTTCGTGTCCATCTGAAGAAATGAAAAACGACAAACTAAACACTAATTAGCATAAGGTAAAAGGTTTCACATCCATAAAAAGTTAAATTCTAAGTATTGTATTACTTGATCTATAACTTCAGTCTGTAGTTAATATGACTCTATGCACCAAGACTACATTATGTACTCCTACATACTAAAAACTTCCATGTTTTTTTTTTTTAGTTTAAAATAGGCACAAGTTTTATTGCTTATAATGAACAAAACAGGCAAATACAAATTAAACATTTTTATGTGCTAGGAATTTCTCTGCAAAACCAACCCACTCATTCAACTTAAGACATTTTATAATTTTATTAGATTAGATCATGGTTACATTTATAAAGTAGTAATAAATCAAAATTAAATGTATGAATCACACGTCCAAACTTAAAAATTAGTCAAACATGACCTGAACACTTCAATAGTATAAAAAACCAACAACAATGCAGCTCACTGATCCGTCACAAACAAATACTAAATACTTCTAAAAAAAGATGTTATTTATCATGAGAGACAACTCAACCACACTGGTTATTAACAGGTTTCTTTTACACAGTCCATGAACTGATTTTGTTACAAACATTCAGTTTTACTGTATCAGTGAGTAGAGTCAGGTTAAGCTCCCTCGTGGCTCCCTAGCTCCTAATACTGTCATTTCTGGCTCTAAAATACCAGGCTAAGTGACACAGTACATCCAAAAAACATACATCTTAATTTAGTTTTTTCAGAAATCATAGCCAATTTAAGATTCTAGTTTTTGTTTGTTTTTTTTAAATATTCATATTCAGCTGAGAGGGTGGCCCTGGGTACAGAATGTGTGAATTCCAGTATGGAACGTTGCCGTATGACAGTAATCTGTACCTGAGACCAGAAGTAACCTAATCACCATAGGACCATAGAAGGCGCTCCTGTTGTCTCCTGAAAAATCCTCAGATTTGACAAACTCGCCTTATCAACTGAACCACTTGGTGATATGTCAGGGACAACAAAGATTGCTCATCTTTTCTTGGCCTCAAACAGGATAACAGACACAAAAGTATTGCCTGTGAGCAGAACCGTCACTTGTTTGATGATGTAAGGGTTTGTCACTTCCACATTTGTTGGATAGCCACAGAATTCCCTCCACACCGCCACCTACTGTTTTGGCACTGTTATGCTCAGGGTCACGGAGCCTGCTTGTGAATGAACATTTGTGGGAAAAGTGTAAGTGTATCCAGGTTAGGGATGGATTAATCCATATTTTTTTTTACATCCGATCCCGATATCCAACTTCATATATCTGCCAATACGATACTATCTCGCTACTCCAATACTATTCAGCCAGCCAGTTTGGATTCTACCTATTCAGTGGGGGGGAGGATCACAAGTCTGTCAGCCATAGCGCTAACCAACTTGTGGCACAAACTTTGGAACTGATTTCCTGAACAGAGGCGTGTCTCATTACTTTGCAACTCCTTTCATTCCACATTTTAGAGCCAGCTAGCAGAGCAGTGGGTAGGGGATCACTTGTTGAGTAATTTCATCAGACAATATTAAAGTACAGACATTGCCCGTAGATCAAAAATCTCCATAGGTTGGATCAGAAATTCCTGATCCGTGAATTACAATGGTATTGGAACCCAATACCGATACTAAATCGGATCGGCCCAATCTCTAATCCAGGTACAACTTGAATCAAGGTACCCACTCTGAAAATTCCCACTTTTTGTTCACAAGTCCCTGGACTAATCGACCTCTCCACAGGTTTTCATACCACAGGGAAAATGCACACCACCAACAGGAACCCTTCAGCTCCTGGGACTAGGAGTCTAAAAAGTTCCAGGTACATTGTGTGGACTTGGCATTAATGAAGTGACTGAAAGCTGCTTGTCTTCCTCTGTCAGTTTCACATCCATCCATTGAAGGGGGCTAACTGAAAATCTACTGACCAAAGAGCACAGTTAAGCAGAAAACACCAGGTGTCTTTGATGATGAAATCAAAGTGGCCCAGACTTGACAGACTCCGAACCCACTAGGCTTCAACTCACCCACTGATCCCAGCAGGACATGGTGGAACTGGAGTTCACTGATAGTGAATCCACTGGGAGCTGAACTTCCCTGGATGAGTCCCACTCCTGGATAGAAACTGTAAAAAAAAAACCTGCACCCAGACATCAAAATGTTTCCTGTGCTCCATCCGTTGTTAGACGAAGCAGAATGGTGGGTGAGGCGGTGTAGAACTTTGATCAGGAGTTTAGCTCTAGGGCTTTAGTCAGCAGGAGCCACAGCAGCTTTAATTTATTGCTGCGTGTCTGAATGCGCTAACACACACCCCTGCCCTCTCTCTGTTCAGACAGCCAATTGCAGCTGGTTTCTCCAAGCTCGTTCCCTGCCTGCTCCAATCACGCTTTCCACAAGACGTGACTGACAGCTGTCTATGGGGAGGTGACAGATGACTGACTGATCCTGACGTGCTGATTCTCAGATGTCAGACCAGCAGACAAGTTGCCAACGCTGAGACGCACACACACACACACACACACACACACACACACACACACACACACACACACATGAGTAATAGCAGCTGAGTTGAATAGTCTGGGATGGACTACAGAGTTCAAAGTCAATACGTTCGCCTCTGCTTGTGAATACGTTTACTTCTACAAAGGCTGGAGAGACTTGGAGAAACTGCAAGAGCTCAAACCCTGCTTTTGCACTTGTACATTTTCACATTTACAGATACAGCAGTATGAGGTCAAGGACGCAATGAATTAATTGCAGCCAATGTAAAAGTTAATTGTTTGTTACACGTTGCTTTGACCATTTATTCATTTACCATATTTTTCAGACTATGAGTCGCAGTCAAAAAATGAATCATGAAGAAGAAAGAAACATATAGAAGTCACATTTTCGGGGGAAATTTATTTGACAAAATCCAAGACCCTGACTAGCTGTATTTGTCACACCGTTGTCTGTACTCTGATAGAGAGGCGGTGGCGTTGCATGAAGCGATAACACCAAGAAAGTCCTCCCATAAAGTCATTTATATCCATCGCCTTGTCAACTACCAGGGCATGAAGACGTAACTGCACCGTTGACAAGCCTTTCCTGGCAGCATGTTGTTCAAGCACCCACATGTGAACTCGTTCCTCCAGCTCTGGCCATCTTGATTTGAGCCCACGATTAGCTTTCTTTGTTTTCTTCATTTCAGTAAGAGTAACCTCTGCTTTTCACCAGTCCCTCACAATGTTCTGGCTCATTCTAAACTTTTTTTCTGCTGCTCGATTACTGTTTTCGGCTGTATATTTCACTACTTGCAGCGTGTAATCTGCCGAATACGATTTTCTTTTTGGGGGCATTTGTGTTCAGCCTTTCTAAGTTGTCTTTAAGTTAATGTTTAAAATCATTTTCAGTGGTACAGGAGTAGCAGATACTGGTAGCTCTCACAAGCCTAGAGCACCCTCTCCCAGCTGTAGGTAATATTTACTCCTTGGTCATGTCTGTCCATATAAAATAACATTTGAGAACATGTGAAATTATATATTTTAATATATGCAGGTCAGGGGCGGCACGGTGGTGCAGTGGTTAGCACTTGTGCCTCACAGCAAGAAGGTCCTGGGTTCGATCCCAGCACCATCCATGGTGGGACCTTTCTGTGTGGAGTTTGCATGTTCTCCCCGTGT
>JAPTGZ010000001.1:30229931-30240021 GCA_029814645.1 Fowleria isostigma | reverse complement strand
ATATCATCAAAAGGTCGGAGAAAGGCGAGACGCCGACGAACATCGGTAAAGCCGGGGGGGTATTTAAAGGTAAAATCTGACTTACGCACAAATTCAGGTTACGCCACCTGCGTAGGAACGGAACTCGTTCATAACCCGAGGACCGCCTGTATATATAATTGTTCTACCTATGTGCATTTTGCAGTGGATACTTCTCTGTGTATATTCCTAATGTATATTGTACATGCATAGTTTTTGTGTATTTCTACATGCATACTCTCCCTGTAAAATTCCCTATGTATAGTTTTATATGCATATTTTCCATGTCTATTTTTTATATGTGTAGTTCCAGATGCACATTCTTCATGTATAGTTCTGGATGTATAATTCTATATGTTCGTGTATAATTCTTGTTGTGTATACTTTGTGCATATGGTGTTTTTATTTATTTATTTTTTTAGCAATCTTTCAATGTGTATCTGTGCCCACATGTGTGAAATATAGATGAAAAGTATTGAATATTATACATGTATATAAAACTACCACTGTACATCGAATGCATGAGCTTGAAATAAACTAATAAACTAAACTAACCTATAAACACCTATACTCTATTTAGAACCCTAAACTAACCTTTATAGAAATGGCTAAACTTATACTAGATCTGTCTAACAATAGCATATATACTGAAAATCATGTCCATAGTCCAATGAGCATTATTGTATCGTTCTTGTAGAGCAGGGGTGTCAAACTCATTCTAGTTCAGGGGTCACGTCTTCCTAATATGATCTGAAGTGAACCGGACCAGTAAAAATAATCACATAATAATATGAAAATAATGTCAATTTCAAACTTTTCTCTACCTCATCCAGTTTGAACTTTGTCCCACAGTTGTCACCGTTCCTTCTCTCTTTTATCAACCCTGCCTTCATCGGGCTCCGCCGCGCTCACCCTGCGTTCACCTCCATCCTTCTTTCATCTGTGCGCTGATAGCAGGTGTGTGTTGGTGTTGTGTTAATGCCCGACCGTGCATAACTCCATATATAATGTCTACGCAGGTATGTGTGAATGTTTACTTCCTCTGCTTCCTCCTTTCCACGGTGACAACATCTGCCACCGACTGCAGCACATGCCACGTCTTTCTCATCTCTCCCAAATTCACTCCTCCTCCTCCTCCTCCTCCTCCTCCTCCTCCTCCTCCTCCTCCTCCTCCCCTCCCTGTCCCCCCCATTAGACAAGGGCAGTATAGTGACGAACCATTTGAAGGGCAGACTCTGTCTCCGCAAACGTTCCTCTTACAGACTCAAATTAATTCAATAACACCGGGAAACGTCCTTGCCGAGATGCAATATGACTTTTCTTTTGCGTCTGTTTACTTGCTTTCACGTTTACAGACATATGCGAGAGCTAACGCGCAAAATAGACAAGAACACAAGAGGTCAGACGAGCACTTACTCCAGCGCAGATGTTTCCAGTAATAGGAAACAAGTTAGCTCATAATGACTAAGAAAGCACACAAAGAAAAGTGTTAGTGAGGCATACGCGCTCATTGTTTGCAGGAGGATTTCTCAGCGTGCCCCTATGTTGGTGGAGCGAGTATTTTTAGACTTATTCTAGGTGAAAATTTAAGTAAATAGTCTAAAAAGATGGTGTTTCAGAATGTCTTTAATCATCCTTCTGTCACAAACGGAACTTGAGTTGAAGTTGTTTGCAGGTACAATTTTCTCAAATAACTAAAAAATATCCTAAAAAGCAGTAATGGTCCGAGTTAAATTCATTATTTAGTGTTTTTCAGTCACGGGGTCGCCTGGAATTTCTAGAAATTGGGAAAAAACAAACAAATAAATAAATATGGAGAGTACAGATTGGTTTAGCAATTTGTTTTGTTCACAAAAGTAGAGTAACATATCGTTAGCCTCCTAGCGTAACTCTCCAAACACTGCAGCTTTATTTGATGCAGATATGCCCAATTTGGCCCAAACTATGACTTAGGCAATTATGCTATGAGGCAAAGGATGTGAAAAATAGCTAAATAGAAGATCAACTGTCTAAACTATTTTTTTATGGCTTTATTTATGAATTTTAGTTTTTTACATATCACACAGTAAGACAAAAATACATTAAGTTAACATAAAAACTAACACAAAGTTTATACAAAAGCACTCATACAACCCAACACAAATGAACACAAATAAACTTTTAAAGCAATGAATTACTTAAAAATACATTATTAATAAAGAAAATATGTTGTAATGATTCAATATATATTTCATTATAATCAAATGTTCCTTGAGGCTAGTTTAAGATGCTGCAGCTCCTTCATAATTCATAGTTTGATTATTATTTGTTCAATATTAATGTTCATCCTTGTAAATACAAACTCCACTGACTGTACATATCCTGACCAAGAAAAATAAAATTCTCACTTTGTGCAGTAATCTACACCTGGACTTTCTGCCTCTGTCCATAATATTACACATTATATAGCCTAAATGTCATCTAGAATTATTTATTTGCAACTTAGTATAGAAAATTATTACATGATCAGCGGGGCTGTTTCTTGCTATAGGTGAACTAGGCGAATGCTTAGGGCCTCCAATCCACCAGGGGGCTCCAAAGCTGCATGTTCAGCCTCATCTGAGGAAAATTCAAATGTCCTGTCTTTATCAGTAGCTATGTGTTCATTAAATCCCTTATATACTTAAAAAATAATCTGCAATGATCGGCTGTGGCTGATGTTTTTTGTTATTATTAAGTCATATTCGTTGAACTGCACTGTCACACAGTTAGTGATGCGGGCCACCGACCAGTATGATGGGTATAAATGACAGCTACCCACCTGCCATTCCTGTTAGCGAGAGTATTAAACGAAACAAACAGTGTGATGGTATCAAAAAAAAGTTATCTCTGTGGTTGTTGTATTTTCTTATTGAAAGTTAACATTTTTTATAAACACTGGAAAATCTGTTGTATTTATTGCCATATAGAGGCTTGTTTTTATTCTTGTATTATAGTTTCTATCAGTTTAATTTAAACCTGAGTGGCTCAGCTTAAGATGTTTGATTTTAACTGCAGTCTGTTTTACTCGTGAAGTGTAATAAATTGTGTCATCTTAGTCGACTATCTAAAGCAGGGGTGTCAAATTTACGTTAGTTCAGTTCCACATACAGCCCAATGTGACCTGAAGTGTGCCAAATCATTAAAATAATAACAGAATAATGTATATCTTGTCAATTCCAAAATGTGAATGTCTAACTTGCATGTTTTAGAGTGAAAAAAGTAAAATATTATCAAATTGTTTACGTCTACAAACTACCCTTTAAAAACTGTGAAAAACATGAACAACCAAGAACAAAATGAAATGTATTAAGAAAAAAAGGACAGTTTTAACAATTTATGTCATTATTTTTTCCTCAGCTTTTCATTTTTACATACCTACAGATCACAGTGATCGACAAATACATAAAACGTTTAATAATGGGCAGAGTATTTTATAAAACTGCACTTAATTCACATTTTTTTGTAAGACTAGTCTGTAAATGAAAACATTTTTGTGTAATTTTACTTGTTTTACACTAAAACACAGAGGAAAAGCGCTTTACAATACAAGTCTCACATTCATCCATTCACACACACTCATACACCAGTGAGCAGCTGCTGCCATGCATGGTGCTACCAGACCTCACTGGGAGCAATTTAGGCTTCAGTGTCTTGCCCAAGGGTACTTCGACATATGGACATTTGGAGGCGGGATTTGAACCGCCGACCTTCGATCATTGGACGACCTACTCTACCAACTGCGCCACATTCACCCACGTATGTTTTTTTTTTATTATTTTAGTTTATCATGATAGTAGTCTGAATTGACCTAAAATGATTTCAAGATCCTTCATTGTTTTAATCTTCAGTGCAATATTTGTGTTTCACTAACTCATCCCAGGGGTCGGGTTGGACCCTTTGGCAGGCTGGTTTTGGCCCCCAGGCTCCATGTTTGACACCTCTGATCTAAAGGGTTAGGAGTCATCATCGTAGTTTGTCACACCAGGGGCCCCAAATAGCATCTTGCTTAGGGCTCCCACGAAGCTAGAAAGGACCTTGATGATCAAAAACAAATTAATTCTATCAAAAAAAAAAAAAAAAGGTCTCCATTTTGGATGTCTGGGGTCACCAAAAATTTGTGATGATGAGGTCAGGAGCCAAAAGAGGTTGGGAACCACTGTGTTAGTCCTTCTCGGTATTCACCCCATTAAATGAAGTGACGCATGACAGAAATATTTTCAAGAGAAGGAATACCGCACGCTTCCTCATTTCTTGATTTACTACGTTGTTATCAGGAAGAAATCTGGAACCGATATTTGCCGCATCTACATTTCGGCGGGGAGTAGAAATTTGTAAGGTTAACCGAAAACATTTTTAGCTCGGGCTCAAGAGGAAAACAAAAAAAAAAAAAACACTTATCAAAAGTGTCCACGCACAGACGGACAAGTAAACAGCCATCAGCGCTTAATGCAAAGAGACAGGACAACTCATTCAGAGTCAGCGTAGCCTGAGTTCATGTGAGGGGAAGCTAAAAAACCACTCTGAATCAGTGTGTGTGTCAGTGTGTGTGCGGCTCTGTGCATCATTGGACTGAAATTAGATATGCCGAATCAAACAACTTTTTTGTATTATTATCTCGTTCTTTCAGTTGTAAAAAAAAAAAAAAAAACACATCCGCACCTGAATCAATCAAAGCATCTCTGGAGTAGTATCTCCTTTTTTTTTTTTTTATTTGGAGAACAAAATGGCCACGCATTGATCATTTTCACTGCATTCGAGTAAAGTTTAACAAAGTATTTCATTTATCTCTCCGGTTAGGTGTTTCTCCTGGTGAATTTTAGGAGAAAAATATCAGATAGAATAGAAACTAAAATGAGAATGCCAGTTTTCTTTTCCGTCTTGTAGCAGACGTGCAAGCTTTGAGCGGTAAAATTTTTCCACTTCTGGGACAGTTATTTTCCTGTGGGAAATGAAGCTGAGGCTGCTTATTCTAGTGACTGAATAGGTTACACTTAGAGTTGCACGGTATATTGTTTCAGCATTGTTTTTGTGATGTCAGGTAAGTCATGTTAATGCAATCGGAGGCTGGGAATGAATACGGAACGGGGAGAAAAACATTAAAAAGTGAAATTTGGTTGTAAAAAGAAAAGTAATGTTAGCTATACGGTTGTGGAAAAAATTATTAGACCACCCTATGTTTTCTTAAGTTTCTTGTTCATTTTAATGCCTTGTATGACTAAAGGTACATTTATTTGGAAAAAATATAATAATATCAACAGAAATAGCTCATAGTACTTTAATTTCAGAGCTGATATCTATCCATTTTCTATGGTTTTCTTGAAAAAAATCAAATCAGTTCTTACATCAATATCAATGACACTGTACTGATAAAAACAGTACTTTTAGACATTCCATGTTTTCTTTTCTGTTTGTTTTAGTCACATGATACACACAGGAGTTAGTAATTGATTGCATAACTACAGCTGCACAATATCTCATTTGAGCATCATAATCGCAATGTATGTGTGCACAATAGTCACATTGCAGGTCCTGTAATGTAGGACCAACATAATATATACGTTTTTAAATAAGAATATTTTTCCCATTTATACATTTTTTGGCAAACTTTTTCCCCTGTTTAGATGAAAAATAAGACATAGGTTCTAGAAATAAGGTTTTTTTCACGCAGAAATCTTTTTTTGCAGTGTCAGTATAGTATTACATACACTGTAAGCCAGATAAGCTGAGTTTACTTAAAAACAAATTAAGAAAACTATTGCCTTAAAAAATGAAGTAATGATTAATAAACTTTTCAAGTACATTTAACTTAAAATCTTTTGTAATATCAACTGCTTTGCACTTCATTCATTATTTAAGCAATGGATAATTAAGTTAATAATCATTACTTATTTTTTAAGGCAACCACTTTTCTCTTTTTTTTAAAGTAAACTTAACTTATCCGGGCTTACAGTGCATTTACATCGGCACCACACAACTATGATATGCCCCTGAGTATTTTTCATATTGCAATATATATCATAGGGTTAAAAAAAATCGCAACGTCAGTTTTTTACAATATCATGCAGTAGGGATGTAAGGATACATTCACCCCATGATTTAATTTGAATCTTGATTTTGGGTCCATAATACCAATTCGAATAATTTTTTTTTCCTACCAGACTCCAACCAGTGGTTAATGATGATTAGCTTGTGCGAGGGTAGCTCCAGTAGCTTCTGTCACAGCAACGTCCCTGTTCCGTCTGTTACCCATCAAAACATCTATCTCGTGATTAGTCTTTTCAAGCACACTTCCGAACCTCTGCGATGTGTTCTCCAGTATGTGTTTTGAACAGAGGACGAGTTTACAAAACTTGCCATGCATGACGGACCCATTGTACCCACAATGCTTTGCAGAAGCGTCTTCATGCCGGGACACATCCCATAGTAATGAACAGGGGCGGTGCGGTGCAGAGTCCGCGACGCTGCTAGTGGACTGTGGCGTCAAAACAAGCGGCGGTAATAACAGACAGCGCCTCCTATTGCTGAAGTAGCGCATCGATCTGCCTTTTTTGATGTATCGATTTTTAATCCCTCTTATTTGTATCAATTTTTAACCGATTGAGGATATATTATTACGTCCCTATCATGCAGCCCTGTGTATAATCATTGTTTTTGATGACTTTTGATGATTATTTTTTTCCATGACTGTATATGAAATATCTTGGCTACAATAGGGACACATGTCGTCCAAAAGCAGGTATTTTGTGGTTGGTGCCTTCATGGAGAGTCAATCAAGTGTGTTAAATGACCTAATTTCCAGCCAAAATCACTTCAGAAGAGTCATCATAGCGCTCATGTGGTTGAAGCTCAAGAAAAGACAGTTAAAACATGCCACTGGGTAACAGAGAACTTTCAGTTTTCAATATTAGCGTTTTTATTTTCTATGCAGTGTTAGTTTCTATACAGTGTGTGACCTAGAACTTGCATTTCAGTGTGTTACGTGTCTTTTTATGTTGTTGAGTGGATACTTATACTCAAATATATTCCCACAGAGCATCTTGTTCTTCCCTAGTTTTGCCAAAATCATCAGCTCTACATGAATCACACATTTGGATTCTAAATGGTGTGCATCCCTGGAAAATAGTGGAGAAATGCCGGACAGCGCATCTCAGGCAAACACATTCACAGAATCACAAAGAGGATGGCTAACTGTGCAAAATGGTCATAGAGAGCGCCTGTAAGTGGAAGCAGACAAGCTGAAAACGGGAAAAAAAAAAAAACACCTCGCCACACCTGCTCTATCAAACAGGTGAAGGACAAGACATGTTGAAAGGAAAAAAAATGTCTGAAAACTTCAAAGCCAGTCAGGAATTCAAAGTTCAGAGTTTCATCTCCCTGACTCTTATTGCAATTTGGGAGTCAATGTGGTGAGTGTGTGTACGTGAGCATCTGTGTGAGATGTGGACTTATTTATGCGTGTGTGTGTGTGTGTGTGTGTGTGTGTGTGTGTGTGTGTGTGTGTGTGTGTGTGTGTGTGTGTGTGTGTGTGTGGAAAAAGACCAAAGTGGGGTTGCAGATCATCGTGCAGGTACCTGGCAGCCTATCCACTGGGCTCCGGATAAAATTTAGCTTTTGGTAAACCTGCTGATGCCCAGCTACTCATTGAAGTCTATAATTATTATTATTATTATTATTATTATTATTATTATTATTATTATTATGTAAATGTAGATAACATTTAAAAAAAACACCATACAAACTCAATAATAATCCTCCTCCGTCAGCATTTCGGAATTTATGTCAGTGCATTTTAGAGCTGCACAATATACCATTTGAGCATTGTCATCGCAATGTACATGTGAGCAATAGTTACATCACAGGTCCTGCGACCTAGGAGGCAAATGAACTCAACTTGATTTCATCTAATTTGAAGGGTACCTGACACACACTGCACACAGCAATCCACCAATCATAATAGTTCAGTTTGCTGAAGCTGCACATAGAGTGAGTCGCTGGTGACAACATTGAAAAATGAGCAATGAACAAAAGAAAATCACAGAAAATAAAGAAGAAAATCACCAAAATGAACAAAATTACCAAAAGGAATGGAGAAAATGACCGAAAACAAAGAAGAAAATGACCAAAAACAAAAAAAAAATTACAGAAAACAAAGAAGGAAATGACCAATAACAAAGAAAATTCATAAACACAAAGAAGAAACTGACCAAAAAAGAAGAAAATCACCAAAAACAATGAAAAAAATCACTGAAAGCATGATGAAAATGATTAAAAACAAAGAAGAAAATGACTGAAAACAAAAAAAGAAAATCACCAAAAACAAAGAAATAACTGAAAAAAAAGAAGAAAATCACCAAAAACAAAAACAATATATATTTTAAGGTTAAAAAAAATCACAATGTCAGTTTTTCCAATATTGTGCAGCCCTAGTGTATTTACTTACAAACGCCCTGCCAACTCGTTATATTTTGTTTTGCTGTGTTTGGGCCATTTATGGGTGTTCATTTCTAAGAACTGAGCTTGTACTTTAAACAAATCAATAGCATCACACAGAAACAAAGTAACTGGTTACATGGCTCTGTCCTCATTCTGCTCTTCTCACTGACTGCACAGTTCTGTCTGAGAGACCTTTCTCTGAGACAGAAAATGCACTGAAATAGTCTAACACTCTATTCATATTGTATTTTTCTATCATATGTATAGATTTTATGACCACTATGCTCAAAACAATGCAGGCAATCTTAAATATATACTTTTATTATTACCTTTGTCCTCATTCAAACACTAAAATGTTCTTACTGGTGAATTATCAGACCTTATAGTTAGATAGATGAATAGAGTTGAAGTCCTATCTCTTCCATTGCATTACAAGTAACCTAACTATAGAAAAAGTATGAATGGAGGTTAATCACGAGGTATTTAATATTTTGATTGATTTTGGTTTTGTTACATATAATGCTAATGTCAGTTTACTAGATAATCTAAATATAAACCGGCAAAGCTGCAATTTGTGGCACTGATACCTACAAAGATAATTAGAGCCTATGCAGTAAAAGCTTGTTCATTTCATTGAATATGTCTATTTTCACTGCCTTCTAAACATTTTTTCTTTTATCAGTTTGCTCACTTCATAACAGATAGAGTCAATGGACCACTTATATACATCAACATAACAATGGCATATATGCAATAATACTTCACAATTAATTTTTTAATCCAAGGCAAATGATTAGCAAATTTATAATGATGCAATACGTTGGGGCTAAAACATGAAGTCCAGTATTTCTTAATTAGAAATGTTCCAATCAGAAGAACTGTGACTTTAAGAATTAATAGCTTTTTTAGACAGTGCGTGGGCTAAAACATAATGAATCTCAACATGTTTACAGTTTGGGTAGATAAACCCATTGTAATGAACAACAATGTTAAATTAGAGCAGATGATGGAACATAATGTGATGGACTAATAGTTTTCCGTGTGGCTGCCGCCTCCATATCCTTGTGGAAAGCCCCGGTTTACAGTAGAATAGAGGAGCAGGTACGCGGTAATTGGTATTCCTTGTCCTTCACGGGTGAGCTGAGTTGAACCACAGATAAAAAGGACGGGTGATTTCTGGTCAGTTCATATGGCACCTGTCACCTGCCTCGCTCTGTCACTTCACTCACACTTCCATTTTCTTTAAAGGCGTGATATGTTGCTTTTTTTGAATGGGAATGTGTATTTTAAACATTTCCCGGTGGTGTTCATATCCTGTAAATGCTTTGCTTGGGTCTGAATTCTATATTAATTCAACTCTACAGGTCCATCTTCAACCCTATTTCTATAGAATGACACCAGAAAGGTCATTTTGAGCACTGTCTATCAGTACATGATTTTTGTAGATGGTGGATGTTTGGGTCTTTATGAGTTAAAAAGGTTAAATATAAAGAAAATTTTATTTGGGAACTGACACAAAAGTAGTGCTGGGTCTTTATGGGTTAATCATATTATGCCCACTATTTACATACATTGTGTCTTCTGGATATAAGTAGATAATTAGCTAGATAGATATGTT
>JAPTGZ010000001.1:30176433-30188792 GCA_029814645.1 Fowleria isostigma | reverse complement strand
TTTAATCTTCAGACCTGGCTCTATCATATGACATAAGAATCCTAGGACAAAAGACAAATTTTGACCTGAACCCCCTACTTGGTATTTAAACAGTCCTCTTCATCATGCCATTCACATTTGGACATCATGAGATTGAGACATTGACATTATTGATACGGTTGATTGACGCATTGACATTTTTTATTGCATACCCACCACTGTTGTTGGCTTTTGTTTCAATAACTTGTTTGAAATGAGGAAATCACCATTGCATTCTCCTACTTAAATGCCTTACTTTCATGATACAATACCACTGTAGCATCAACTTTTTGCATTCTCCATAAATTTTACCCGAAAGCTAAATATCCCTAACTTTTTTGTGAGTGGTGTATACTTTACTGGCATGGACTCAACTGCAGCTCTGAACGTCTTTCTACGGCTTGCCCTTACTCAACTTCCGCTTGGCTAGTGATATTAGTTTGGTTGAGAAAAACATTCCCCTCACTCCATTAGACGAACTCACTTGGCAATGTCATCCTTTTTTTTTTGTTTGCTTTGTTTTTTTTTCCTAGAGCCAAACGCCGCACACTGAAGATCCAGCATGGTGCCAGAAAACATGAAGCCCTGAATGACACTGTGGTTAATTTTCTCCACTTGGTGTGATTGGTTTGGGCAGGTGTGTAGTGTAATGACACTCTGGTGTAAGGCTGGGATTTAATAAGATCTTAATAATACCGTCAATACCTTTGCTGTGGTGATTACCAGCCTTTTTTTTTTTCTTTACCAGTTCCTTTAATGAGCCCTAGTCAATTTTCTGTGTGGAAAAGATGGTCTTGCGCAGGATTTTATAGACCCCTATTGCAGCTAAAGGGCTTAGGAATGAGCCTTGGGAGACTTTTATCAAGTTTAGGTCAGTGTTGTTCGGATACATGAGCACATGTGACACAATGATCTTTTCCAAGCCAGTAAACATTTGCATTCAGACAGCTAGAAAACAGTCATGCAGCTGAAACTGGGTTTTTAACTGCCACCGCTACCTGGGTGTGGATCACAATCACAGCAAAAACACCCTCAGCCCAGTCCCAGATAAAATGGGGAGGTTCATTTGTGGTGGGAATGTTGAATGGCTCCAAAAGACAGGTGTGCTTTGCATTCTGGGACTTCTTTAATGTGTTATTGCTACTTCTTCTTGTATGATATTGTTTTCATTAATTCTAGTAATGGTTAATGCTTTTGTTTTGGAGGCACTGGGTACACAGATGAAGTTACAAATACTTCTAGACACAGAAGAACTAATCAGCATTGGGAAAGGGCACAAGTTTTATTTTATTTTTGTGTTATTTTTTTTAATAACCAGGGCAAGTGAGGAAGCAGATACTATAGTTTTTTGTGTGAACATTTGTTTAAATGTTGGGAAAAACAATATTTACACCTGGATTTCCTTCTCCCTATATAAAAATCAATCCTGGAGTTTTCCCTTGTACACAGAAACAGATATTTTTCTCTATACCTGAACCTCTCATCCACTTGCAAATTTCACCCAAAAAAATTTTTTTTTTACAAACTCCAGTATTGTGTATCTGTGTGATCAGAGAAAACAGAGTTTGGAACATGTTGGTGTCACATCCCATTTTGCTGAGGTCTATTATATGTTTGTGTAATGACGCTGCACCTGAAAAATCAAATCCAGGTGTAAATGTAGAAATCAAGTCATGCACCCCTGTGACAGATGGACTGGACCAGTGTGAGGGTTTGAACCAGTGTTAGACGGTTCTAATTGGTTCATAACTGAACTTGTTGCTAATCACGTTCATGGCAGATTCCAAATTTCTACCTCTGTTACGTCCAACCAAAAACAAGGGTTTGTCCATTCATTTATACAAATTTGTAGTCATTTACTTTGTACTGAAATAAAAATTACATGGACAGGAGAAGGAAACATCTATTTGGAATGTCACCTCAGACAGGGCATTAATGAACTTATTTGTAATTTAGCTCGTTGTACACAGTTGTATCAACACCAGAGAAAACGCTTTTGCCCATAAAGTTGGAATAACATTCTTTTACCATGGCCACGGCTCAGGAGGAAGAGTGGGTCATCCAATAACCAAAGGGTTGGCAGTTCAAATCCCGCACTGTCCTAGTCATGTGCTGTTGTGTCCTTGGGCAAGACACTTGACCCACCTTGGCTCTAGTGTCACTCACACTGGTGTATAAATGTCAAGGAATGTTTGGTGGTGTGATTTAGCAGCCACACTTCCATCAGTCTGCCTCAGAGCAGCTATGACTACAAACATAGTTTATCACCACCAGAGTGTGAATGTGAGAGTGAATGAATAATGGATCAATAATGTAACGCAGTGTGGGTGCCTTAACAATATAATCCATTATTATAATACGTTTTCTCATGAAATGATTATGACAATGTGATTAATTTTTGATTGATAATAATAAAATAAAATAATAAAACATTTAATTTTAGTTCTAATTCTATATTTCTATATTCTATATTTATATGAATATTTATATAAATAAAATATTTCACTTTTGATTTGTTTGTATTTTTTCTGTCTTTTTTTTTCCTGTTGTACGTTGCTGATGTGCACAGTGAAAGTCTTATCTTATAAGTGTAGCTGTGATTCAGCATGTATTGATTGGATTTGGTCAAAGGCGATTACTGATATGATGTGATAGGAATGAAAGAGGAATGTGTCTGAAAACAAAATTATTCACACTTTATGCGCAACACTCCATAACACAGGATCTTATTTCAGTATTAACTTTCTTGCTTCTTCTGACTGGCGAGAGCTATTAACATTCTCGCATGTTTTATAGTGATCTTTTTAGTTATGTTTTGGTACGCGAGAACCAACCACAGGAAAGAAACAAACCTCCAAGTTAGGAAAGACTAATTCGATAAAGCAAAAAAAGTACCAAATCTGCATGAATGAACTACTAGTGATCATAACACAAGATTTTATGCTAGTCTAACTTCACTCAAATTTTATTGAATTGAAGGAGGCAGATGAAGAGGACGAGGTCAAAACAGTCACGGCAATAACCACTAAAACTGGACAAATTATAGATAATATACTTAAAGAGATAAACAGGGTAAAGTAAAATAGAGAAAAACAAACAGGAAAGCAGGGAACAAGGGAACAGAGAAAGAAAGATGTGCATTAGTAGCCAGTGAATTAACAGAGAGCAAACGGCCTTCCATTTCTCTGATTGTATTACCCATTATGAGCGTCCCCCCCAACACAAAAACACACAATTTATTGCAACATTAGCATTTAGTTCTAAATGGACTGATAAAGTGCACGAAAAAGGAAAAACAAGGGAGGGAGGGTCAAGCAAACACCACTTCAGCCTAAAAGAGTGGGTGATGCGGAGAGAGATGGAGGGCAACGGTGCTTTTAAACGGTTTACAAAAAATAACCCTTTCATTCAGAAGTCATCTCTCATGCACATGAAACTGTGTCCAAGCAGAGACACAAACGCACGCGCCCCCTCAATTCAATCAAAGCAGCTGCCATTACGGTGGCAACGCGCAATGAATCATGGGATTGATGATGCGCCCTTGCAAGGGGACAAGTAATTTCTACCGCTCGGGAGATGAAGGGAGGAAGCAATGGGTGTAGAAAGTGAGGCGAAAGACGGACAAGAGGTAGAGGAGAGGAAGTGGGGAGTTAACAGAAAGGGTGGGATCGTGTGAGAGGCTGAAGCCGGCCCTCATCGACCCGCTAACAAGAGCACAGAACCCCAGAAAGGTTAAAAAAAAATAAAAAGAAAAAAAGAACAGACGAGTAATACTAAGGAGTGCAAGGTGAGGCTTATCACAGACGAGGGCTCCATACATCATTCACACTCTTTCTCCGACAAGAGTGCGCGTGCATGGTTGTGGCTATGTACGACCGCAAACAAAAAGACCAACCGCCCCCCCCCCCACACACCGTCTCTGTCTCTGCTTCTGTTGCAGCCGGAGAAATGAAAATTCAAACGTCGAACCGGTGAATCCTCTTATATATTCAGACCAATATCTCCCTATTTCACACAAGCGGAGGGGTGTGTGAGCGCACGCCGGCGTGGACGAAAACTGCGGGCGTACGCGCACGGCGGTTCTCACATACACAAAACCCAGGTACGGTATTAAACACACTTTCCTTCAATCCCAGAGAGCAGACCCGTAGAGCTCCCTGAGGATTAGTGTGAGAGATGGAGACAGGGGGAAGGTGAGAAGACGAGGCCGAAAGAATGAAGGACACGGAGCGAGAGGGAGGAATGGTGATAGATACAGGAAATGCAGAAAAAGAAGGAGCAAAGGTGAGATAAATGAGAGGTGAATACTCCTGGAGCGGGGGGGGGGATACACAGGGCTGCAAAAAGAGTTGTGACACACAGAGGCTTTTCTGAGACAAAACCAACAAAACAGTGGACACTAACACTGGAAAAGTAAGTCATGTCATATATCATAAGTAAAGTACTCAGTCTTTACTTCCATGGAGGTATAGATACTTACAGTCGCAGAGAAAATTATCAGACCACCCTACGTTTTCTTCAATTTCTTGTTCATTTTTATGCCTAGTCCAACTAAATGTGTATTTGTTTGGACAAATAGAATGATACCAACAAAAATAGCTCATTAGTTTAACTCTTCTCCCCTTGGACGCCCTACTAGGAACAACCCATACAGATGTTACTCAGGCTAGCCATTGGAACATATTGTTTGTCCGGTGTGTTGCTTGGTTTTCCAGTGGCTACAATTATCACTACTTTGGCAAATGTGAAAAACTGAAAATGTGGTATTTAATCCCATTGGTTGGTCTAATATGGGGTGTGGTCAGATCCACCTATCACAGCATCTGTTACATTTGAAAAACAGAACCTGTTCTAATGGTTGTCAAATCTCGTCTTTAGTGAAATAAAAGAGGTATCAGAACTTGTCATTCTAGGTACAGGAGGGTCATTAAATGTCGTATTTATGGGGGAAAAGAGATAAGATTTTCCATGGTTTTCTTGATAATAACCAAAATCACATGAGTTCTTACATCAATATCTATGGCATTGTACTGACAAAAACAGTACTTCTAGGCATTCCATGTTTTTTTTCTGTCTGTTTTAGTCACATGATACACACAGGAGTTAGTGGTTGATTGCATAGCTATTGTTTTTGATGAATTTCGATGGTCTAATTTTTTTTTTTTTTTTCCGTGACTGTATGTATCTATTAAAGGGGTCATATTAATACATAAGTATGAGCCACTTCCATCACTGAAATGACATTTTACAAGCTGGCCAATAATCACAATCTCATATCTCATAGGTCAATATTAATGTCCTGTATGTCTCTAATTCTACCTAAAATAAATAAGAAGACTAATTTACAAATACCTACAGGTGGTTCCATTATGAACACTTTTTATCAATGTCAGTGTCAGAACTTGAAGCCCTTTGATTAAAACTTTTCTTTTCATGTTTGTTTTGTCTTTTTCATTGACTTCACTTTCTTCTCTCTTCAACTTTTTCAAATCGTTGCAGTTATTCACATTATTTTAATGTCATTATCTCTTTAAGATTATTTCCATCTTGTTTTATTAGGATTCGTTTCTATATGTCATTTTCCATCTAGGCGGAAATCTGTCCTGATGTCTGGCGTGCAGAGATGTAAAAATAAAATCACTAATTCACATAAATGCAGTAAGACTAAGAAGCAGAAACGTTTGTGTTAAAATGCGGGTAGTAAAAGTAAAAGACTAGAATAATAAATGCAGATACCTGAAATCTCATTTCTGCGTACAGTAACAACATTGCATCATTTCATATTCATGGTGCTCACTGGGTTTTTCTTTAGGCTTGGGTGCTGTGTCTGCAGTTGATGTTATCTGACTAAAAACTGTGCATTTTTACTGTTGTCATTAAAATATTCACACACACAAAAAAAAAAAGACATAGGGGAAGATTTCCATGCTGCAATCAGAGTTTAGCAAGAAAGTGAAAGAACTTTACTGATGAATGAGCTCAGCACAATGTCCTGGAGAAGTGGAGTGAGGATTTTGTGCACTATAACTATAGCCATCACAATATAACTTTGGTTAAACACTAGTGGTGAAATGATCTGAACTGAGACTCGCAACCAAAACTCTGTAAAACTCTCAGCGTTTCAGCATTTATACTTTTCATTTTGGCTGAGGTGATATGAGAAAAAAACCCTTTAGTTCTGAACATGAGACGGAATAGTTGATATTTTGCTTTATCTTTTCTTTAGTTTGAGTTCACCTACACAAAAACGCGAATGGACATATACAACCGGAGGGCGGACTTCGACCAGCTGAGACCAGGCATCTGAAAAACGAGCCTATTTCTGTCGCGTGGATCTGGTTTTGGCGTTGAAAGTCTGACATGGACCAGAAGACTGAACTTTAACAAACTTCTTCACACACCCCGTAACCTCTTGTCCCACCTACGCAGGCATTATCTCAGAGGGTCAACTGGTTGCAACTATGCTTAACAAGTGTTTCCAATTTAACTTTTCATATTATCCATTAATATTCACCCGATGAAACTCCTAGACCCCTCAGTACGCTAAGAGTCTTCAAGCATCCGTTTCTTGGTTTATTTGCGAGTCAGTGTCAATTACAAAACACAGGGTTGTAGAATAATGAGCAGTGCCACAGGGCTCCATAAGTATCGTATGCCGCACCCCTTTATTGATTTGTAAATGCTCAAAACTATTTTCCGTGACTGTGTTGCATTGGACTGTTAATCAGCAGCAATGAAATGCATGCCCAAGGATTTACTTCTTGCCAGAGACAAAAAAAAAAAAAAAAGACCGGGTACAGCTCTCCATGTATGTATATGTGACCTGAATAACTTAAGACCAGCTGCTTCAATTGGATTTTAATAAGTTTGCTATTTTTCTACTGTTATTGGTAGAACCAAGGTTATTATTGTCATTAACGAAATGACAAAAATTAGAATTGAAAAAAACTATTTTGTTAACTGACATGAATAAAAAGTCTAAATAAAAGAAACAATGACAACTAAGTGAAACTGTATTGTGTGTAGTGCTGGCAACAAATTCGGCAGTCGATTTGAAGGGTCTTGACCAAGTTAGTATTGATTCATGTGCATGCTGGGTAGCATAACAAAGTAAAACACAGAGCAGCATGGATGAGGATGCCACATTTGTAAAGCTAGGTTTATATTCTGCTACCATTGCCACGGCAATCTCATTTGGACCAAACTTAGTGCACCATTTATGCAACAAAACTGGAATACGGAGAAAAAAAAAGGTAATAAATCCTGATGGCGCACTAGGTTTCAGGCAAAGGAAGCTGACATGGTCACCAGGAACATAATGTTAACCTAGCTTAAGATAGTCTATATGTTGTGATTACTTTAGCCCACTATCTAGTTAGACACTATGGTGGTAATTATGACATTTTCATCCATCTGTGTTTATCATCCACCAAACTAATGTTACCTATCCCTGACTGAACTAATACATACAACACTAGTTTGATAGACTATAACAGGAGCTGGACGAATATAGCTCACTAGTCTCTAGTCATAACTAGTCTAGGTCAGGGCTTCCCAAACCTTTAAACTCACAACCCCCAAAATAACAGTGCTAGAGACTGGGGACCCCAACTATCCCCAAAGTGACTGAAACATTAAAAAAAAAAAAATTAAATAATGCGCGCACAAAACTTACACATTAAAAGATGTATCCTAAGAACAGAAAAGCCTGACAACCATGATACAATTTAAATGATACTGTAGCATATATCTACAGCATTGCATTGTGGGTACTTGACAATTTACTCATTGTGTTCTGTTGTATGTGTAGGGGTTCAAGGGGGGTTTGTGTTAATGTTCATTGAGGTTAATGTGTCTATTTTACAACATTTATTGGCAAGGTGTTCAGGGAGAGCATCTTCATCTACAGTCAAATCATTTCGCGACCCCCCGGTTGGCATCTCGTGACCCCCACTTTAGGAATCCCTGGTCTAGGTAGTGGACTAGTGTTCACTAACTATACCTGAAGACATTATAGGATGTAATCATTAGGGACTTTGTCTGTAGTCTATATCGCTTTGGGTTAAATATCGATCTTTGACAATTGAGTCTTTTGTGTTTATCTGATGAATTGGTTAGCTATTAAAATAATCCACATATTAATCGATTATTGAAATTATCATTAGTTGCAGCCCTACATTGTGGTAATCATCCAACGGAAAGGTGAATATTTATTTAGGACTGTTTTTGGCCAGGCTGTGTATAAAGTCTAAGTTAAAAAAAAAAGTTTCCAGCACAGTCTTGAACAGTTGTCACCACTGGCAGATTCCAAATCTGGACAGTAAGAGGCTTCCATTCAGACCGTAACATGCTTAAATAACAATAGCTGCGCTCTTCGCTTTGTCATTATGGGGACGATTTAACAGGCGCACCAAGGTCAGTTCAGTACATCTCGGCAGGTCGTTTCTATGGGTTGCTATGTACAATATGCTGAGGTAGAGAAGTGAGCAGACAGGGGCAGACAGGCAGAAAACAGAGGCATGAAACCCTGAGATAACTGAACTGAAAGTAGGCATTCGTTCTTCCTGCATCAAGCTCAATGAGGCTGCTGTACCTAATCTCCTAGAGTCTGTCGCAGCTGCCAAAAGAGGAAATATTTAACTCTTTGCATAGATACATGCAGACACTTTGAAGACACTTGGTTGCTGCAGTCCGAGTTGGGCTATGCTGCGAAAAACAGGAGCTATATTTAATTTTGTTCTATGTAGCCCAGTGGTTTCACCTGGAAAAAGATAAATCCGTATGAGCAGAGATGGACTTCAGCTGAGGTGAGGTACTGGACGTCTTATGCTTTAGGTCGAATACCCCTGATCTAGAGTTAGATTAGCACAACACATCAACACAATCAATACCACGGCTTTCAGTACCATTATAAAGATTAGATGGTGCATCCAAGCCATTCTGGGCAGAGAGGATCCAAACAAACCAAATGACTATTCCTACATCACCTACAACAAAACTTTCCCCAAAAAATACTTCTTAAGCAAGTTTTGTTTTTAAGGTTTTTTTTTTTTAAACTGGCACTATCTTTCACAATTTTTGTACAGAGCTCAAACCCTAGTATTATTAAAGATAGTATAATGATATTCAATTGTTTTAATATCTTACACACTGAATATATTTGACATGATTAAACAAACCACTGCTCTAAATGAAGGGAGAAAAAGAATCAGACGGGAGTAACTTTGATTTCTCATGTAAATTTTATGGAATGAAAAATAGCTCTTTTCTTGTGGTCATTTTCTATCAACTTTTTTCACTGAATATACAGGAAATTGTGATGTGGATATGAAATGATCAATCAGATACGAGATTTTGGTTCTATCGCATAGCCCGATTACTGATATGTTTCTGGTGGAAAGGCATGTCTGAGAGTGATGATAATCATCCTCATAAGTGATACCACTCCTTAATGTGAGACTTCATCACCACCATCTCTTCATCTGTCAGTCTTGAGTCGAGTATATACACACACAGTGAAGTGTGCACTTTAAAGTGTGGTACTTAAGTGCAGTGTGTCCCACCTCCTTCATAACAAGTTCACAGAATAAGTACACCTCTTCTGTCCTGCTCTGGTCCGATGTGCGATGTGAGGACCCACGACCTGCCTTCACAGCTCAGGAAACAGCCTGTTGTTGTTTGACCTGAACTGACCTGCTGATATAAGACCTGACCCATAGTGTAATCAAGTACGGAACCAGCTGACGCTGAGTCAGGGAGGCAAAATCTGTAGCAAGCGCAGTGTGAAAGTAAATAAATTACCTCAAAAATGATTCAATAAAACCACACTGAGTCACATTCTCACACCTTAAAGTTAACATTACACGCATTTGGCACGGCACAGACACAGTCGTTAAATATTTATATCAAGTGACAAATCAGCTGATCAACACATTTTTCAGCATTACTTGTGTTCAGGAAAAAGGCACAAAACATCCCTTTCTGCTTGGGGAAAAAAAAGAAAAATGGTCACAATATCTAAAAGTGGTAATATATCATGCCGATACTTTACCCACTGCACACCCACACACACTAATAAACAGCGAATAATTTTAGACCACAGACAAGAGTTGTCTCACTGCTCTTCTCTGTCCGGTAATGCACCCTTCATAAAACCCACTCACACTCTTCTGCCAAAGCTTCAACATGCACACCCACGTACATGCACACAGAGGTGTGAGGTGTGTCTCTGCCCGGCCCCACTATGGTCAAAATAAGGACTATGTCAGCATAAATTCTGCACTCAGCAATTGCTGCTATAATTTCCTGCAAACATTTGGCCCACTCACCAGCAAGCACCAAAAGTCAATAGTAATTGCCATTAACATAATGACTGCAAATGAACATTTGGGTCTTCAGGCTGTATGATGCCAGTAAAGCAAAATGCTTAAGATGCCATCTCATGGCCTTTTATAAAATCTCCATAAAAATGGGTCTAATTAGTGAAATAACATCCTGTAAAGGCTTTCAGAATCCTTCAAAAACTCTTCTGGCTCTGATTTCATGAGGATGCAGATTGGGCCCAGTGACCTCATGCCAGTAAAAGCACAATTCAGATTGCACTTCCAGCTACAATGTTCCAGTACACATTTTGTCATGCGGTGTCACAGTGAGTCATGACACTCTAATCTAATAGTACAAATTAGGTGCCAGAAGAACGGTTTCAGTGGCAGAAATTACATTAGTGCTTCTGGCTGCAGAGTTTATTTCAGTCCAAATATTGCCACAATTTAGGCTATTCTCACATTTTTACTTGACATAAACATGCATGCAGACACACTTTCCAAAATCACCTCATTTATATGCAATGTTGGAATTCAGTATCAGCGTTACCAATGACTGTCTCAAGACACAATTCAACACTGACTTAGACTTCCTGATTCTAAATGGGTAAATGGAATTCTTGATAGACTATTGTTGTAACACATGACGTGACATTTTCTACAGAAAATGTATTTTTAGAGATCTGATCACAGGTCAACAGCTCAAAGCATCATGGACTATTTGTAACAGGGATTTTGTTACAATACCAACTGGGTTCCAGTCTGTTGGTTATCTTTTAGAGTCTGTGCTGTGTGTGTTCACTTCATTCTCTTCAATGTTTTTTGCTGTTATTGTTAAAACATCAAGATATACACTGATCAGCCATCACATAACATATATTTGATGAATTTATGTGTCCACTAGAGGGAGTATTGAGTCACTCTGCTGGTCTAAGCATCGGAAAGTGACCGGATGGGCTGAGAACTATTAAGAAACAACTTTCAGTCAAAGAAAGTGACAAAGTAATACAAACTAGAAGCACTGTTGTTTTCTCCAGTGGACGCAGCTGTAAATGTAAAAAGTTTTGATCTTAAAATGGTGCTGATGCCGTTTCTTCTACATAAAGGTATAACATTTTTATATCTTATAAGTTGTATGGTAGGACCAACATTGATTAGATGTGTTTTTCCAGTACTACCCACAGACGCTACAGTGACTTAAGATCCAGTTGTCCACTTCTGATGAGATACTAACTGTTCTTGACCGATACCCAAAAGCACCTGCTGTTTTGGAGAATCTCTGACCCAGTCATTTTGACAAAATTTGGTCTTTACCAAAGTCATTCAGTTTGTTATACTGTTACAAAGGAGTATCGAATTCAGTACTTTTATTGGTGCCGACCAAATTCCGTCAGCACTAACAAGTATTGATTCATGTAAAGTCAAACAGAACTATATTTTGGTACTTGAACCTATATTTGTTTTGGGTGTGTCGGGGAGCGAGTGGAGGAGTGTTTTCCTGACAAGATGACGGCATTGGACACACGACAGCATGATTACATCCATGACGGCAAGGGTGGCAGATAGAAAGTGTTCAAGGTTTATTGGTTTAAATGTAAAAAGGTACCCATCCCTATATACTGCACATTTTTTCTGCTTCCTAAACACCAACAATCACAGAAAAAAAAAATATTAGACCATCAAAAGTCACCAAAAACAATGGTTATGCAATCAAGTACTAATTCCTGTGTGTATCATGTGACTAAAAAATTCAGAAAAAAAAAACATGGAATGTCTAAAAGCACTGTTTTTGTCAGTACAGTGTCAGAGCTATTGATGTAAGAACTTATGTGAGTTTGGTTATTATCAAGAAAACCATGGAAAATGGATAGACATCAGCTCTGAAATTAAACTCTTATGATCTATTTTAATTGTTATCATTATATTGGCCCAAGCAAATGTACCTTTAAGATTCAAGATTGTTTACTGTCGTTATGTGCACAGAACAACATTTTATTTGAGGTAGTTCTCGTCTCGTTA